>JAHXHD010001167.1:0-25589 GCA_019857685.1 Papiliotrema terrestris | reverse complement strand
GGGAAGGGATGAAACGAGGGTAAAACGGGATACACTATACGGCCGCTTGGCATTTTTGCGCAGCCGCGCCCCCACACCTGAACCTACCTGCCGCCCGGGAACAACAACCACCGTCCATCTTTTTCGCAGCGGGCCATCCGGGAACCAAGGCCCAACGGCTACGGCTACGCTCAAGACGATCAGGCCTGCGACCTGCGACGACTGCGACGTCTGCAGCATCAGCATCGTTCTCCCCTTCACGAACCTGGGGTTCGACATTGTCAGCCTTTATCGGTTCCGCAACCCACCCGCGCGACGTCGTCAACGACGCTTATCGTTCCTTGCACGTACGTACGCAGCTCGGGGGGCATGTTTCACGGCCCTCATCAACCAACCACCTCCTACTTTGATCTGCACCCCACCTCAAACGACCAACTCAGCCAGGCTTCTGCCTCTTCGCACCGCGCGCAGGCGACGACATGCGCCGGCCTTCATTGGTATCGCCGACGAGCACGTCGCCCCCGGCGCCGCTCAAGCTGGATCTTCCCACCGCCGTCATGACCGCAACGGGCCTTGAGACGCCCAGCGACACAGCCATCGACTCGCCCGCGCTCCGCACACCTTTCACCCTGCCCGCAACTTCGTCCGACGTCGACTCGCCTGCGGATTTGCTGCTCGGTGCGAGACGTCGCTGCTCAGAAGGACAGGATACGAAACTGCCGCGCTTCTCCCTCGCCCAGTCCTTCACCCCGATCACATATCCTTACACCTCTGGAGCCCTCGGCGCCCGCCTGCGCTCGACCCTCCGCCCCCGCCGGCGCTCATCTTTCTACCGCCTGGCGCAGAAGAAGTTCCTGCACATCGCTTTCACGCTCGCCGTCCCACTTCTGTTCCTCTGTATACTGCAAGAACACGCGACACACCGACATCGTGCGGCGCTGGGGAGACGAGCCGAGATCGCAAGCGTTCCGCGTATGCTTCACGTCGGCGCCGCGGTTGACCTGGGGCAGATGCGGGAGGAGTATGAACGGAAGCGGCGGCGAGATATAGTGGTAGCGAGGACGCCGCCGGGGTACGCCCGGCGGAGCTTGATGCTTCTGGAACGGAATGGGGATGGTGGCCAAGCGGGCAGCATGGGCGGCGTGGACTGGACGCTCGAGGAGGAGGCGCAGCTCAAACACGAGGTGCAGGATATGTGGCCCGAGTGGTGGGGCAACGCGGACGTGGTCGGGCGGGGTCCGTTTGACCATGTCCCGAATCTGGAAGGGAAGAGGCGGATACTGTTCCTCACCGGTGAGCCGAACCGTGTCAGAACGGAATGAAGCTAACTGGCAGATTATAAGGACTATTTGGAGAGGATGAACACCCACACGTACGAGATTGTCGATGCGGCACTGCGGCATCCGAACGCCATTGTGGATGTATGGGGCCCGGGGTGGAAGAACTATGATAGGAGCGTACCGCTGTCGGTCAACCTGAAACGCCGGCAGAGGAGGATACAGCAGATTGAACGGTCCAAGGCGGAGTACGAGGCCGAGAAGGTCAGGCGGCTGCGCAAGGGATGGTACGCGCGGACGGAGCAGGCGGAGATGGAGCCGTGGATGCAGCCCGAATGGGAGGACATCGATGGCGAGACGACGGATTCCGGCGAGGGAGATGAATGCGGTGACGTGCGGGTCGATATCGTGTGGACTATCTCGTGAGTGATTTGGACTTTGTGCTTTCAGTCCGCTGCGCCGTTCCCCTTCCGACCCCCTCATGACCTGTTGTGTAATCTTCAACGGGGGCTGATACACAGCGACATCTATAAGCAGAATGACCCCCATGTCGACGCGCTCGACTGCGGATCGTTGTTGGTCCAGTGAGTCGACAGCCGCCCGTGTTGTTCCACACGATCCTCCGCTGACGGCGAAACAGACAGTTGGGCGACTGCCACTCGTTCCGGTGCATGAAGGAATGGTACCCCCAAGCGAACAACATTACGCTGTCAAAGTACGCCTTCGAGCTGCCAGAAATATTCGACCACGGGGCAGTGAAGGACAAGTTCCCGGCGTGGTCGATGGGCTTGTTTGGGCACAGCCCCGATACCGCGAACGAGTGGGATTTCTGGCCCGTCAGATGGAGCGAGAAGAAGTCGACCGCGACCATGTTCGGCTACGACGGCTCGTGTGAGTGTATCTGAATCCGTATGATTATGGCCGTACTCATGATCAGTCTACCCGATCAGGACGTCCGTTTCCAACAAGGAGCGGCATGACAAATCTGCCATGATTGGCCGCCACGGTCACCCGGGGTATACGGTCGGCGTCCCTGATGAGGCGAGACAACACCCGCTTGAGACGTATACGAAAGGACATGAACTGTACGCCAAGCATGAATCCCTGCGCGAGGACTTTGCGAGGGGGATGCGCGAAGCGAAGATCTGCGTATTCGACGCCAGCCTCGAAAGGAAGCTGATCCGCAAGGTAGGCTCGACCTGTCAGTACGCCAGGCTTTGCTCACTTCAGTACGCTCAGGCCCTGCTGAGCGGGTGCGTTATCGCTGGGGACCTGCCTACGGAGCACGAGGAAGACCTCGAGCGCTTCGTGATCAAGTTGAAACCGTCTTGGTCAATCGAGAGGATAGAGGAGGAGATCCAGAAGTTCCTGGACCAGCCGGACAAGCTGCATCAGATGGCTTTGGACGGGATGATCTATGCGCGGCAGCATCTGACGACGACGTGAGTGGCGGAGCGGACGAACGGGTCAAGGACAGGTCGGCTGATGCGCAGCAAAAAGGTGACGGACGTGATACGGATGGCGGACGCGCATCGAGCAGGTGCAAGGGGGTATGACTGTAAGTCGGCCCCAGAATCGGCGCACCAGGTCCGCGCGCTCACCATAGTCCCGTTCAGCTTCTCGCTGCGGTGCAGGGCGTACTGGAGCAACCGAGACGCATACAGGCCGTGAGTCTCCTGGCCCGACAGGGTCATGCCGCTGACGGCAGCCCTTGGTGTAGCACCGAAGGGGGCTATAGAGGCCTAGAGGGCTAAGAAGAGAGAACAGACCACGACCAGAGATTGTACATCGATACCACGCACATTTATCTCCCAGCAAGGGATCCCCATACTGTATCACCGGCACTTAAATCACGACCCAACTCTACCTCATTGAACATTGACTGTCTTATAGCATGCCATGTATCTCTTGCGACGCTCGCTGCTGCGCCTGGCTCCCGGATACCGTCAGCGCTTGCGGGGCTTGTGTCTCAGGTCGCCATGATTCCCATGTGTAATGCAATGCATATGCCGAAGCAAGCCCTGCGTGGCAGAACACCCCATACCGTGCCCGCACGCCCGTCGACCGAACGCCTAACCCTTCCTTTGGTATCCGGAATGAGGACCCCTCGGTCGTTCGGAAACGACTCTGCCAAGTCAGCGCGGTCCTGCACGCGTGTACTCTCCGCCTCGACGTACTGCTTGTTTCCATGCTGGTTTCGCGGGTACGGGCGCCTGGTCTTGACACCACGGGTGAGTTTTCCGGTGTAGCTGTGCGACGGCTTTCCTCCCTTGCCCTTTCCTTTACCACCTGCCCGTCAGCTGCGTCCGAAGAGCAGGTCCTGCTCAGCGCACCTCCGTGCGGGTGATCCACTGCGTTCTTGGCGGTACCTCGCACCGACGGCCTCCTACCGAGGTTCCTCGCCCGTCCCGCTTTACCGAGGTTGATCAGCTGGTACTCTTTGCTATCGGGTCAGCTTCGATTCGCCGAGAGGTGCGTTGGTGACGCACTTGCTGACCGTGCCGATGGTCGCGACCGCCCCAGGCGACAGCTTCCTCACTTCCCCACTCGACATCTTGACGAGCACATGGCCCATCTGCTTGCCCATCCTGCCCTGCGCATCGTACTGCGAGCCCATATTCAGCACGTTCAGACCACCCAACGCCTCGCCTCCGGCGTCGTGGTGCGCCACGACCGACGCGGAGCATCCCGCCGATCGCGCAGCCTGCATCTTCCCGCCAGCGGCGAACGCAATGTTGTGGATCGCCTGTCCGGGCGGAACGAGGTACAACGGCAGCACGTTTCCGGGTTTGAGCGTCTTGGTCCGCAGAAGACCCAACGCTCGGGGCGAAATCTCCTCCCCTGGTGCCGGGTTGTTCTTCCACCCCTCGACGAAGCCGTCCGGGATCCCACGGCGGAACGACTGGACCGTGTCCCCCGCTCGGAGTCCATCGGGCGCGAGGATGTACGACCACCCCGATTTGACGGTCAATTGCGCCTCGCGCGGGACCCGGAACTGGTCCTCCTCCGCCTTGACCGCCTCGATCTCGGCGAGCTCTTCCGCTGTCAGCCCGTCCGTTCCCTGCCGCCGCCGGATCAGAGCAATATGGCCCGACCGTCCCGGGTCGTACTCGATCCGGATGACATCGTGTATCCCCGGGTAGAAGCGCCAGAAATCGACAGTCCGTAATCGCCTCTTGTGCCCTCCTCCGATGCTCCGCACGGATATACGTCCCGTGTTGTCTCGTCCTCCCTTCTTACGCAGTGGGATCGTGAGCGGGTGGAATGGGCCCTGGTTCCACAAATGGGAGTGGTGGATCGACACTCGGTTCTTCGTCGACTGCGTGTGAGTTCGTTGGACTACCGGAGCAGGTGTCGGCTCACGTTGAGACGGGGAAACCCCTTGCCGGTGTAACGCCTGACCTCGGCACCTTCCAAAGCCTTGGTCGTGGCCGTACCGAATTCGTAAGAGGTCGGCTTTTCCGTCGAAGCCTGCTGGGCCTCTTTCGGCGGTAAGGTCTGTTGAGCCGTTGCGTATGGCCTGGCGGTGTTCGACGCCGACTTGGACGTCGAGGCGATACACGACCGGGAGATAGACTGCCGGACGGCCGACGCTGCGCTGCGGAATGTCGACATGCCGAGGAGATGCAGATGGTCGACGATGCAAACAGTGAGGACGTTTCGAAATTCAGGTTGAGCCAAGAGTCGCAAGATGCCCTCATTATTCAGTCGATTATTTAATCCCTTTTTATCCAAAGTCACCGACGCGGTGGTGGTCCGGTAGATGGTGATGGGTGCCTAACCGTGAACAACACCAACACAAACCCTCCGACTTTTGGGGGTCTGCTTCGTCTCACCTCTTCCCTTGCATACATCAACATGGTGTCCGTTACGGTCCAGACAAAGGGCAAGCCCACCATCACCCTCGACTTTGCCGACAAGCATCCGGACAAGGTCACCATCGCCGACGTCAAGACCGCGGTGCACACAAAGTTCCCCAAGGCGAGTAGTGGTTCTTCCTCGTAGACCGATAGCTGACGCCAGCTCGTCGCGAACCGCCAGCGATTGACCTTCCCGGCCAAGACGGACGCTCGGGGGAAACCCCTCCCTCTCACCGACGAGGGCAAGACGCTGGGCGAGTACGGTGTGGGCGAGAAGGCGACATTGCGGCTGAAGGACCTGGGCGCGCAGACTTCGTACCGCAACTTATACCTCTGGGAATACGTACGTGTCGGGAGACGTGCTCGTTGATGAGGGACGTGAGACCGCGCCCTCGGTCTCCGACTGACGTCCCAGGTCGGCGTGCCGTTCTTGAACCCGCTCTTCCTGCATTTGGCGCCGAAGATCTGGGGCAACTTTGTGCCCTCGACCTTGCAGCTGTGAGCTCGTTCCCGCCGGTGGTCGGATGTAGCTCACGGTAGAACCGTTCGGAACCTCATCGTCATCCACTTTGTCAAGCGGTTCCTGGAATCCGCGCTCGTGCACTCGTTCTCACGCGACACCGTGCCCGTGACATACGTCGTCCGCAAGTGAGCCCAACTAGACGACCAAGCAGGTCTCGCAGTCTGCTGATCACAGTGCGGCTTACTACTGGGGCGTCGTGGGACTGCTCATCGGTCTGACACTGTACCGACCCGCCTACTCGGCCACGGCCCTCAAAGGCACGCTGCTTGACAATCCAACCTGGATCACCTTCTGGTCCGGCTTCATCTTGGTACGTCGCGATGCACCCTATCCGGGGCTTGGACCGAGGGGCTGTTTGCTGATTCCAGGTCGCCGAAGCGCTCAATCTGTACGCCCACATGCACCTGGCCTCGCTTCGACAGCCGGCTGGAAAGCCGCGCAAGTACCCGACCGGATGGGGCTTCGGCGTCGCCGTGTGTGCCAACTACTGGTACGAGATCCTGGGCATGGTCGGACTCGTCATCCTCACAGGCGGTGATCCCGGAAGTGAGCGCACAGTGCTATGAGAGGGATTGCCGGGCTGACGTGCAGCGATCGTCTACCTCGCCATCGGCAGCTACTTCATGACAATCTGGGCGACCGGCAAGTACAAGCGGTACAAGAGGGAGTTCGACCCCAAGGTCTTCCCGGGCAAGCGATACAAGCTGTTCCCGCCCTTCTACTAGGTGGCAAGTCGTGCCGCGCGCGATCGCAGCATACCGCAAGGAATGCACGCCTCGCCCCATCTCCGCGCTCGTATCGATGCGCACAATGACTCTATAGACATATACAGCAGACATACAAACGGAAGCAGCATGATTGACATGTCATACGTCGCGGGGAATTGAACGCCCCGCATTCTAGGAGCTTGGAGTGATCATCGCCCATGTCATCGTCGTCACGTCATACCTACCATACAACGTTTGGGTAATAGCTACAATAAGATCAATCGCTCTCATATCCCGCCAGCAACCCTCCTCCCAGACCGGCCATCATCGGCGTCGCCGGCACCGACGCCTGCTCCTTTGCCTTGACGCCGGTCGCAATGCTCTCGACCACGCCCGAATCCTTGACCTTCCCCTTCAACCTAACCTTGCTCCCACTCGCGAACAGCTCGTCCATCGCATCCCCAAAGGGATCATACTTCCTCGCCGTCGTCCGTCGCAGGGCCTTGCCCAGATCCTGGCCCTCCGTCCTCGTCGTGCCCGTCCGAGCGGTCGGCGTCCCTACAATGGCTCGTACGCTCATCTCGGCGCTGAGCGGCTCATCCACCGGCAGACCCATTCTCTCCCTGCCCGCCTCCCATCTCTCCCGCGCCAGCTCGACATCCTCGTCCCCCAGGTCCACATCGTCCGCGAGCCCAAACTTCGCCTTGACTCCATCGTCCCGTGCCTGCTTCTCCAGTAGTATTTTCTTCTCTTCGCGGAACCGCCGCCGCAGTGCCGATGAGACGACGTACGGATCCGACGACAGCCGATCGGCGCTCTCTTGCAGTTCGGTCAAACGTGATGTCTTGGTCTTGGCCCATGTTTGTTGGTCTATGGTTTTCTCGATGTGCGCAAAAGGATCGACGGGCGCGTCGGCAGCGGACGGCGCCTCGGTGTCGTGCACGGCGTATCCGCCTTCTTCCTCGGGGTTCCAGTCTTCGTCCTTCTTACGTGCGCCCTCGAACACTTCGTACGTGGCGTTCTGAGCGTCAGCTACTGAGCGACGGGTCGAATTGGTGACCTGTGGGGACGGTCATGAAGACGGTGGCGCTTGAGCAGACCCGGACTCACCTTTGGATCTGTCCGGATTTCAAACCACCCAGAACATAGATGGCATTTACAGCGAAAGCCAAAGATCGGCGTCGAGTAGTAGTTGCCCACCTTCTTCTTTTGGGCGTTGTATCGCACACCGGCTCCAATATGGGCCTGAGCCGTCAGCCGGAAAAATGCAGACTGCGATGGTGGAGATGCTGAGCTAATCGTCGCCCGAGAGAGGGGAGCAGGTATAGCAGACATACGTTACATGTTCCGCACCAGATGTTGAAGGGCAGCTCGAACCTGTCTGGTCAGCATGCGCCTCACCGGTCGTTCCCCGCAACGCAAGCTCCGACGTGATGTGAGGAGGCCGTCGTCATGCTTGACGTACCGGACGATCAGGATGCCCTTGTCAATGTCCTTGGCTCGCTTCCCGAGCGCATGTTTCTTGCCTTGATGCGCATTGAGCGTGGACGCCTTCTTCGGGTCGTAGTCTGGCGGGACATATCTGACGTTGAGCTAAGGTTCCACCCACAGTCGCTGAGTCGTGTCGTACCTGTTGAAGCCCTGCATCGCTGGTGATAGCAGAACAGAGCGATTGTCGAATTCGACCGGTGCTGGAGATCTCAGCCAGAGTCGGATCACTTGTTGACCGCAAATCGTAATACAAACTTGTAATCACCATTACGATATGACCTGTCCTTCCGACGGGACTGGGTCGGCGATTACAAAAATGCCGCCGAGCGGAAAGCGGCCATGGGCGAGTCGGGACAGATTGCAGATTGCAGAAATATTACGGCTAGCTCCCGATTTTGCATCTACACCACCTAGGACACGATGGCACCCAGAAAGACAGTCGGAATCCTCGGTGAGCTAGCCTTCAAAGCTCGTGCATCGTGCATGGCAGCAGCTCACGTCACAGGCGGAGGGCAACTCGGCCGGATGCTCGCGCACCCCGCCGCGCTCCTCGGCATTCCCCTGCTCATCCTCGACTCTGGATCCTACACGCCTGCCAAGCAAGTCCTGCTCGCTCCGCAGAATACCTCGCACCCCGACGGAGCATTCACCTCCGAGTCGCACATCCGCGAGCTGGCCCGGCAATGCGATGTCCTCACCGTCGAGATTGAGCACGTTAACGCGGATGTCCTCGAGCAGGTGGAGAAGGAGGGACTGTGCGAGGTCCAGCCCTCGCCGGGCACGATCCGGCTCATCCAGGACAAGTACCTCCAAAAGGAATACCTCGCCTCCAAGGGAATCCCCGTTGCGCCGTTCGAGGCTCTCCCGGCGGAGCCGACGGAGGAGGACGTCAAGGCCTTGACGGAGAGGCTGGGTCTGCCGCTCATGCTCAAGGCCCGGACGCTGGCTTATGACGGACGGGGGAACTCGCCGTTGAAGACGGCGGAAGGCGCGGATATCCAGAAGAGCCTCGAGTTCCTGGGCGACCGACCGCTGTATGCCGAGGGATGGGCGCCATTCGTCAAAGAGGTTGCGGTCATGGTGGTGCGGAACAAGGAGGGCGAGGTGCGGTCGTATGATGCTGTCGAGACGTTCCACCGGGACAGCATCCTGCGAGTGTGCTTGGCGCCATTGAGGGCGAGTGGAAAGGTCATGGACGGGGTGAACCAGCGCGCGAGGGAGCTGGCTGAGAAGGCGGTGAGCACGCTCGAGGGGGCCGGTATCTTCGGCGTCGAGATGTTCCTCATGGAGGACGGTGAGTGCCGGCGACCTTGGACAAGAAGTCACATGAGAATCGGGCGCTCACGTCAGGCTCGCTGCTCCTCAACGAAATTGCCCCGCGACCGCACAACTCGGGCCACCACACCATCGAAGCGTGCCACACCTCTCAATTCGAGAACCACCTGCGCGCGATCCTCTCCCTCCCGCTGGGCTCGACATCCCTCCAAGTCCCCTCCGCAGCAATGATCAACATCCTCGGCGTCGACAACAACATGGATCCGGTCCTGGCCATGGCGGACTCTGCGCTGCCCATCCCCGGCGCGACAAGCCATCTGTACGGCAAAGCCGAGTCGCGCAAGGCCCGGAAGATGGGCCACATCACCCTTACGGCTCAGTCGGACGCCGAGCTGCGCAAGCACCTGCGCACCATACTCCTCGCCCAGCCCGACGCCAACGAGTCGTGGGTCGACCCGATCGCCCCGCCTCCCGTGGCGCCGAGCCATTCCCACCCCCAACCCCTGGTCGGCATCATCATGGGCTCCGACTCGGACCTGCCGGTCATGCTGCCCGCCGCGCGCATCCTCGACAAGTTCGAGATCCCCTACGAGCTGACTATCACCTCGGCACACAGGACGCCGGAGCGAATGGTCACATACGCGCGCTCGGCAGTGAGCAGGGGTCTGAGGGTGATCATCGCCGGAGCGGGAGGAGCCGCGCACCTGCCGGGCATGGTTGCGTCTGAGACGGCCCTGCCCGTGGTGGGTGTGCCCGTCAAGGCCAGTGTGCTCGACGGTGTCGACTCCCTGTACTCAATCGTCCAGATGCCGGTGCGCCCCACGGTAATATGATAATTCTCGCGAGCTAACGCGCAGCGCGGCATCCCAGTCGCCACGTCGGGCATCAACAACTCGACCAACGCAGCCCTGCTGGCCATCCGCATACTCGGCACGTCCATCCCGCGGCTCACAGTCGAGATGGAGAAATACGCCAAGAGCCTGGAAGAGGAGGTGCTGCAAAAGGCCGAGACGCTCGAGGCGGAGGGTTGGGAGAAGTACGCCGCGGACAGGCTGAAGAAGTAATAGAGGCATTGTATACCTGCCATGCATCTGGGCATAAGTTTTGATTTGCCCGTCGCTGGGCCACTCTGCGCCGATCCCGCTTCTCGCTCCCAGCACTACACCCCACCCAGGTCAATCGCTGGTACCGAGAGCCATGAGACAGCGGCGTCCACTTTATGCCCGCTCCAGCTTGCGGGCAGCCTTGACGCGAAGCCCCTCGATCGTCTCCCACACACCTTCCATGAACTCCTCGTCCACTCCATAGCTAATGTTGAAGTCCGGCACGAAACCGCCCAACAAGGGCAGCTGCTCTCCTTCCGCCAGCGACCGGAAGGCATCTTCCACGTCGTCGTCGCTGGCTGCCATATCGATGTCTCCATCGTTCCTGACCGAGTAGATCTCGTTGTCCGCCTCGCGCTCAACATGTCGAGCTGCCGGGAAGTGGTGCGAATGTATGTTGGCCGTCCTGAGCTGATCCTCCTCTCCGTGCGGTCGCGTTGGAGAGGTCTTCCTCTTCTTGCCCTCACGGTCGAATCGCCTCGGATCGGATTCGGGCTCGGGTTCCGGCTCTGCCTCTGTGAATGCTGCAGGTACAGCTTCCTGCTGCTCGATCACGGCGGACTGGGTGAAAACATCCGCATTCAAGCGCAGTGCCTGCTCATCCGCGACCTTTTCAGCTGCCGCCAATTCCTCGCGCTGTCGTTTCCGCCTCAACGTCCCCCTCGTCGTCTTCCTCGCCGCTCTCGCAGCGGGCCCAGGCGTGTGGTATTCGGCTTTCGCTTCGCCCTTGACGAATACGGGCGAAAAGATCCGATCGGTTCCGGGCTCGCGTTTGATCGCAGGCGAGAACTCGACTTTTACCCCAGGCGTATCGGTC
Organism: Papiliotrema terrestris; assembly: GCA_019857685.1. NCBI lineage: Eukaryota > Fungi > Basidiomycota > Tremellomycetes > Tremellales > Rhynchogastremaceae > Papiliotrema > Papiliotrema terrestris. The sequence goes on along the minus strand of JAHXHD010001167.1, from coordinate 14,557 downwards.
CGTTCTGAGGCGGCTCGATATCGCGCAGGCAAGAGGTCGGGTGATGGTGGTGGCGGGAAGTTATCCGGCCATTCGTACGCTGCACCGTCGTCTTGTGCGCCTTCGTCCTGCTCGTCTTCCGCAGCATCGTCTTCAGCTTTTAGCTGTTTGATGGGAGAGCTTCGGCTTTGCTTGACCTGTGTTGCAATGGCCGGCTCCGCGCCGGCCCTGTCGTCGTGATCGCTGGTCATACCCCTTTCTCTGTCGTCGCCCGATTTATCCGCCAGTTCGGCCGGTCCGCGAGACCCTCTGTGGTCCTCATCATCGTCTCCTGCTTGTGCCGTTCGCGATATTTGCGTCGAGCTCTTGACAGCTCGAGTTACAGCCCGGACCACGTTTATCGGATTCAGGTATGCCAACGCGCCCGAGCTGACTGGCGACGAGCCGGATTGCTGCGCCGAGGACCCTTGCTCTCCGGCTGCATCGACCTGCCTTTTTCCTTGCGAAGTCCGCTTCGCCCGCTGCCGATCGGATGTGTTCCCTGCCCTTCCCGCCGATCTCGATGGACTTTCTGGTGAGGTCGTGCTTGAACCGTCTGGCGTAAGTTTTGGCTTCGTCTCGTCAGAGTTCTCCACGAGGACCTCGTTCGTGCCGCCCGGAGCTCTAGAGTACCTCGAGAGCGACCGGTCCTGTGTTGATTTCTGCGACGCTGAGAATGACCTCTCCTGCGTCGAGGTCTGACTGCTTTTGACGTGCGGTGTAGCATCGGGCTGGACAGGCAATGATTCCCGTTCGGCGTCCTCGGCATCGTCCACGGATGACGCTCCATCCGCATCGGGATCTTGTCGTGGGAGAGCCCGGTGCGTCCGCTCGTATTCTGATAGTCCGTCATCCTCGTCATCCTCGTCGACGACCCCGACGTTGCTAGCCGATATAGCTCTCTCCATGTCGATAGCCGCGTTGTCGCCCTCGTCCTCCTCGCCAGAAGGGGCCAGGCCGCCCGGATGGGACGAAGCCTGCGACGGAACGTGATCCGAGAATGCGAGTGGGTCTCTGATTTTCCGCGGAGAAGTCCTCGCCGGCGCGTCGATGTCATTCCCATTCTCCTCCGGTTGCTCTGCCCGATCTTGTTCTAAACCACCGTGAGCGATCGCTTGCGTGCTATGCGCCTCCTGGTCCCAATCGATACCATCTTCCGCCTCTTCCTCTCCGCCGTCAACCCCTTCCCGCATCCACTCTGCGGGCTCTAGATAGTCCCTCTTATCAGGCGTAGGCAGACTGAGCAGTGCCTGCCCCGGCTGGGGGAACGACATAGTCGAAGGGGGCAGGGCCATTTCTTGGCTGATAAGCGACGGGTCCGACATCGAGGGTCCCCCTGCGCGCTTCGATGGTCCTCCTGCTCCAGCGGCGCGTCCTTTCCCCTTCGGAACAGTCGTCTCCTTCTCTGCCTTTGCGCACGAAGCCGCCGGATTGTCCAACGCCGTTGTGAGGGGAGATCGAGGAGGAGTAGGTGGAGATCCGTCAGGCGGCTCGGTGTGTTCTCGGCGATTCGCATGTCCCTCCCCGTGCTCGGTCTCGCCCTCATCAAGGATGTGCTTCATGCCAAAAACGGTGATAATGTCGAGAGCTTCGGCATCCTCTTTCGTCTTGGCAAAGATCTTGTCTGGAACAGTCTTGTCCTTCGCTTTGTAGGGTTCGAGCACCTGGTCCAACGTGACGCAGGGCATATCGGCCGTCTGACGTGAGCCGCGAGCTTGTGACACAGCTTGGAAGTCCACTTACGTTCCTGGATGTGCCAGCTCTTGGAGCCATGGTGTGTCAGTCGTGCTGCGGACCGTCGTCAGGTTGGATGTCCGGACTAGAGCAGCCGGGATCGTCGTACCGGAAAGTTCAGCCCGTACCTCCTTCCCCGTGGGCGTTTGGAGGGTATGGTTTCCGAGAGCGGTATGAATCCACGTGTGCAGTCGAAGGGGTCGAGGCGTCTACGTGTACGTATACTGCTTGCGCATGGTCAAGTCAATATTCCATCATCACTGGTCCTGTCAACTTCTGTTCGGGCATTCTCCCTTCCGCGACGCGTCCACGGTCATGTTTCAGCTCGCAAGCTGGGTCCACTATTTGATTCCGCTCACGTGACCTCACCTTCCTGGTGTCCTTTCCGGCGGAAACCAGTCCGCTCGAGCCGCCCAGAATTTCAGAACCAAAGCGAACTTGCGGCGACGATCTTGACCGTATCCCGTATCATTGCCTTGCGGCTCAACTACAAAATGCCGTACGATTTCATTACGACGATAGACTCGGACGACGAGCAGCCAATCCAGAACGGTAGCAGCTCGAAGGCCGCCTCCAAGCAACAAGGACCGGCGGCGGAGAAGGACGAGTTCGATGCGGATTTCGAATTTGATTTCGGGGCGGGGGGGAAGGAGAGCGGGCTGAATTCCTGGGAGACCGAGCAAGCTGGCGAGGTGCAGCGAGTGCGTTCTAAACGATCTGACAGGCGCTGTGTGAGGCTGACGCCAGGGCGTTGATGTCGACGACATCATTGCGAAGAAGAGGGGTGCGCCTTTGGTGCCGTACAAGGAGCGTAAACGAAAGAGGCAGCTCGCCAAGGACGAGGCGGGAACAGACGGCGACGAAGAGGATAGTGACATGGAGGGTGATACGGAGGACGGGAGTGACGAAGATGAGGATGAGGATGAAGAGGATGAGGGGGACGAGGGTGGAGACGAGAGCGAGGTGGACGGCGACGGAATGGATGTGGATGGGGATGATGACGACGACGAGCAGGACGAGGATGAGGATGAGGATGAGGGCGATGACGACGAGGCAGTCTCCGGCGACGACGATGAGGACGAATCGGAGGTTGAAGATGCCGCCGAGACCGCACGCAAAAACGCCTTCTTCTCGTCCAATCCTTCCGCCGAAACGGCCGGCCCGACCTCCTTCGCCGCTATGAACCTCTCCCGACCCCTACTGCGCGCACTCACCGCTTTGCAATTCACCACTCCCACGCCCATTCAGTCGAAAGCCATCCCGCTCGCGCTGCTCGGCCGCGATATCCTCGGTTCGGCTGTGACGGGATCCGGAAAGACCGCGGCATTCATGGTCCCGATTCTCGAGCGATTGTGCTACCGCGACCGGGGTAAAGGCGGTCAGGCTTGCCGAGTGCTCGTTCTCTGTCCGACGCGAGAGTTGGCTGTGCAATGTGAAGCCGTCGGTAAAGCTCTCGCGGAGAAAGGCGGCCTGGACGTGCGGTTCGCCTTGCTCGTCGGTGGTCTGTCGCTCAACGCCCAAGCGCATACGCTCCGTACGCTCCCCGACATATTGATCGCCACTCCGGGTCGACTCATCGACCACCTGACAAACACTCCTTCGTTCACCCTGTCGGCGCTGGACGTGCTGGTCATGGATGAGGCGGATCGGATGCTTGAGGCCGGGTTCGACGACGAGCTCGCCGAGATCATCAAGGCTTGCCCCCGCTCGCGGCAGACAATGCTGTTCTCGGCGACGATGACAGACAGCGTGGACGAGCTCGTCAAGCTCTCGCTGGATAAGCCCATCCGGGTGTTTGTCGACCCGAAGCGCAACACTGCCAAGGGTTTGACACAGGAGTTTGTGAGGATCAGGAGCGACGACACGCGGTCGCCTAGTCTTTTGGCGCTGTGCACCCGGACGATCAGGGACCAGTGTATCATCTTCTTCCGGAGCAAGGCGCTCGCGCACCAGATGCGCGTGGTGTTTGGGCTATTCGGACTCAAGGCGGCTGAGCTGCACGGCAACCTCACGCAAGAGCAGGTGGGCGCGAATGCGTTTTGTAAGTTCTCGTCACTGACCGCAGCGTCTCAATGCGTTGAACGACTTCAAACTGGGCAAGGTCGACTACCTTCTCGCCACGGATTTGGCCTCGCGAGGTCTTGATATCAAGGGAGTTTCGACGGTGATCAACTATGACATGCCGGGACAGCTGGCGCAGTACGTGCACCGTGTGGGTCGTACGGCCCGTGCCGGGCGCAAAGGTCGTTCAATCACGCTCGTGGGCGAGGCGGACCGAAAGATGCTCAAGGCGGCGATCAAGAAGTCCGAGTCGGACCAGATCCGACACCGAATCATCCCTGCCGAGGCGGTCGCTGCCATGGCGGAGAAGCTGGAAGCGATGACGGACGATATCCAGGAGGTTCTCCGGGAAGAGAAGGAGGAGAAGGCGGTGAGTGACGCGCGAGCGTTGAGAAATTGATGGAGACGGAGCTGATCCACAGATGCGTCAAGCGGAGATGGAGCTCAAGAAGGGCCAGAACATGGTCGAGCACGAGGCGGAGATCTTCTCCCGCCCAGCGAGGACCTGGTTCCAGACTGAGAAGGAGAAGGAGAAGGCCAAGGGTCTGTCATGCTCGCCTTGCTTGCTATATCCGGAGGGATACTGATGAGCAGAAGCGGGCAAGGAGAAGTACGTCCAGAGTTTCCCGGGCGCCGCGAAGGCAGAGGCCAAACCCGCCAAGGACGCAATCAAACGAGGCAAATATGATGGTCTGTCGCGCAAGGCCAAGAGGAGGAAGATGGCGATGGAGGCGGACGCAGAGGACGACAGCGCCCGGTCGACGGCCGCTGCGATCCGCAAGGCCAAGAAGGACAGCCGACCGACCAAGATCTCCGAGCCGATGGCCAAGCCTTTCGGAGCGAAGGACAAGTCGAAGAAGAAGAGCAGGGGGCCCACCAAGGCTGACGGGGCTGGCGCCGCGCCTGGGGGCAAGAAGAAGAGGGGAAGTGCGTTCGAGGAGGACAAGGGACAGAAGCGAGGTGGTGGTGGTGGTGGTGGGCATGAGGGTATGAGGGCTAAGCGGGTCAAGGTGAATCTGAGCAAGTCGGGCACGAAGAGGCCTCGTTCAAAGAAGTGAGCGTAGCGAGGCCTTGGACGTAGGGGACGTAGGCGACGTAGTGGGTTGAGGTATTGAGGCCTATGTGCCCGGGCGCTCGTCACACTACACGTGCAGCTGGTCATCTGATTGTAATGCATGGATTGCAATGATGCCTGAATGTGCGCACGACGTGCAGATGTATGGCAGGATGAGAAGATGAAAGAATGGATGAAAGACCAAAAAGCACCACAAGAAACCACGACTACAACTGCGCCTGCGTCTCCTCGAAGGCCCGCAGCGCCTCCTCCTTGTCGAGCTGTGCGGCCTTGCGTCTCCTCTGTTTCTCTTCCACGGCATCAGGCAGGTCCGGATCCAGCGGCTCCAGCTCAAAGGCCACCTGATCGTCTACGGCCTGGTCCTCCTTTGTCCAGCTGAGGTAAGGGTCGTGGACCCGCTGTCGCGCGATGTCCACGTCGTCCGACAGTCCCGCGGGTAGCTTTCCCTTCGGCACGCCGCTGAACGAGCGCGTGAAGGCTTGGCCCCCGATGGTGTGCGATGAGGATACCAGGGCCATCGATGACGACGTGGACATGGGCATTTCGAGCGGGAGGCGCGAGAGTGCCGTGGACATCTCGATGGACGACTTGGATCCGCGGCGGACACTGTCCTGCGGAGCGAGGGTTTTGCCGTCGGAGAGCTGCGATGACTCGCCGTGGTCGTCGTATGTTAGCTCGGGGGCTGGGCCGAGGATCTCGAGAAGGCTCGCGTCGCGTGGCGGTCTGGACTGTCCGCGCTGCCGGTCAGCTTGCTCTCTGCACTGGCACCCCTCGTAACGCACTGAATACGGGTGAGATCCATCCTTGTTCCCCATCCAGGCGGCCTTCAAACCCTGCCGATCAGTCCATCTCCTCAGCCCCCCGCCGGCCATACACTCACGCGGCGGAGACACGGGTCGACGAAGATTCCCAGCAGAGCGAAAAAGATCCCCCGCCCGCCGTAGAGGAAGTAGTAGATGCAGTACAGGGCATACACCGACCGACTCTTGACGCCTCCAGCGGCCGACATGTACAAGTCCCCGACGGTGATGAAGCCGTTGACGACAATCAAAGTGACGGGGTACAGGGAGATCAGGCACGCGATCTTGGTGAACTTGGTCTGGATTTGCGCCTGCCAGTCGTCCGAGCTTTGAGCGGCTTCCGTATCGATCGACAGGTGAGATTGCTTGAGCTCGAGGGTGTTCGAGGAGGCGCGACGGCGCTGGCGCACGAGGGAGACGAGCGTCTAAAGTGAGCGCTGGTCCTTGGCGTGCAGGACAGACTCACCGCGATGACCGCGAGCGTTGCCACAATGCATGACAGTGCTTGCCATAAGTACTGAACGTAAGCTTGCGAGCGATGATGCGCTCTGGAGACCGTGACTCACCAGGTCGAGGACGAAGTACCTCATTCGCATTTTATCGTCTTTCGCTTGGATCCAGCTTGAAGTGAGCGACACGCGATCGCTGACGATTCGCACGCTTACCAGACATTCAGAAGAGGGTCCGCGCCAAAATGCCCTAGGATGGCCGGTACGATGGGAACGCCCATGCCGAGGACGAGTGATACACCAAGATACCAACGCTCCAGCTCTAATATGTCAGCCAGGAACCGTCATAAAGTCGTGATAAAGAGCCAGCTACTACTCACTCCTCTCTAACGGATTGATGTTGAAGCAGACGAAGAGCATCAAGTTGAGCGCAATGCATGTACACAAGTAGTTGACCCTGGTCGTAAATAAGCTGCACAGGGACGTCAGGCTCTCAAAGCCGAGGCGGGTGTCCAACTTACACGCCCAATGTCGACATCATAAAGTACACTCCGGTCGCACACGCTGCTTGCGATGCGCCTGGAACCGCCGACTGTCGTGAGTCTGGATGATCCCCTTCGACGCCTGCACAGACTCACCTCCACGCCAACCGCTATAAATGCAAAGTCGTAAAACACCTCGAACAGCATTGACCACAGGAACAACCGGAACGATACGCGATCGATCGTGTGTCGTGCCCACGGCTTCGAGTAGATCCACCCTGCTGCGGCTAGGACGAACAGACCTAGCGCACACGAGCCCGCCGCTGCTCCGACAGATATCCACACATTGAGCTGGTGTCAGTGCGGCGTCTGTGATCCGACATGATCAAGTCGGTCGGTAACGATAGCAGTGGCACTCACGTAGATCTTGTCCGTGGAGAAGTCAAAGTCCCTCGCTGCCTGCATCGCCAGATGCACCATCTCTGCCGGATTCTACCGCGACGACACGAATGAGAAGAATTATACGAGATGCGACAAAGCTCGCAGCTCTTATACAAGTGCCGCGCTCGAGAGCGACCGGGTCGGATGGGTTGCGGTTGCGACAGTCGTAGTTGAAAACGTGATGCAAGCGACCAAACTCAAAGCACCCTCAAAAACAGCAGACTCACGCTTTTGTGCGATACACCGATCTACACAGCGCTCTCGCCATGGCGTGTACAAGCCCAGTAGGGTTGAAGCAGCCCGGCGTGCCTTTCAAGCGGTAGCCGGAGAAACAACAGAAACGAGCTGGAATCAAACAGATCGGCAGATCATGCCGAGATGTGCATGTCGGGGCAGACGGGGAGAGAGGATCCCGCGCATGGCAGGGTTGCCCAGGTCCCAGGGCCAACGGCGCGGAGGACGGCGTCACGGACAGGAACTCGGCATGACGAGAGCCCTAGGGTTACGATGTGATGATGATGGCCAGTGGTGGTGGTGGTGGGCCGTTGAGACGGGGAGGAAGAGGCTTGCAAATGGTGGATGGATGACCGCATTCGGGAATACCGAAGGGGCGGACTGGCACTCCGGATCGACCAGGCACACAACGACCCGAGGGGATGCCCTGAGATGCGAGTCCAATCCTGCAGGAATAGGCTACAACCTTCATGCGCCGCTCCGACTCATCTCCGAACCCAGACCCAGCCTCCTCGAGGGGCGATCGTGCGCAGAGAAAACTTCCGGGGAGCTTTTCTCTGCCCAGGCACGACTGGAACCTCTGCTCTGGGCCTGCGAGCGATCTTCTGCCCATGGCTTGCCTGCGGCGGCGGCGTGTAAGAACTTAAACACGTCTCCCCCTAATCACCATCCAGTTATTCTTCCCCGAGGAATAGCCGATCGCTGTGACGCGGTGACCCCCTGTTTGGGGGGAAAGGTCGTGTTTCAGCTTGGATGGCCGTGCTCGCGTCCCCCGGGGCTGGCAGTGCAACAAGTCCATCTTTCACCACTCTTACCGTGACACCGTTCGACTTCTCCACCTCGTCATCAACTCGGCTCATCGCTGACTTGACGAGCTCACTTACGCCTGACGATCTCCAATCACGCTCTAGAGCGCTCCCTGACGACAATATTTCGACACGAACTGTATAAACAAGCCATAGACTACAGAGGTCACGACACAGCCATCTCCCTTCACCTGCTTTCACTTTTATTCGACTGAGCCGACAATATGGTGAGCCGCATAGACGCAAATGTGCTACATAGCGTACTCTGACAATCAGTCCACGTACTCCTCCACGAGCTCGAGCAACCCCCATGCAGACCCAGAACAGTTCTACGTTCGCCAGCACCGCATCGGTATGCCTTGTGGTATTTGTCTCGTCCCTTAGCTGATCTTGCAGGTAAGGGCAGCTTCGGAGAAGTATACAAGGGGCTAGTTGAGCTCTAATCGTACCGGACTGTTGCTGATGCCCAGCTACGACAAGCGGACATCTCGACCCGTCGCAATCAAAATCATAGACTTGGAGAGCGCAGAAGACGAGATTGACGATATTCAGCAGGAGATTCAGATCCTCGGTCAGCTCGACAGCGAATTCGTCACCAAGTATGCTCATATCCTCTGGTAACAGGTTTTCACTCACGACAGGTACCATGGCTCGTATCTCAAGGGGTCGCGTTTATGGATCATCATGGAGTACTGCTCGGGAGGCTCGTGCTCTGATCTGGTGAGTCACGGCTCGATCGGGACGACCAAGCGCACTGACGCTGCCACAGATGAAAGCCGGCGTGTTCCGCGAAGAGTACATTGCAATTCTGGCGAGGGAATTGCTCAGGGGACTGGAGTACCTGCATGGTGAGGGCAAGCTGCATCGAGATATCAAGGGTGGGTGATGCCATACCGACCCGGGCTGACCGCTCACACCAGCCGCAAACATTCTCCTCACGGGCGAAGGGGAGGTCAAACTGGCGGACTTTGGTGTCTCGGGACAGCTCACGGCAACGATGACGAAGAAGGTGGGTGCCGAGGAGGCTGCGCACACTGACATCAGAACACATTCGTTGGCACGCCGTACTGGATGTCGCCAGAGGTCATCAAGCAGTCGGGATATGACCACAAGGCAGACATCTGGAGTTTAGGTGCGCTTCAAGTTCTCGCTCCCCAGCTCGCCGCTCACCTCAGGCATCACCTGTATCGAGCTCGCCATGGGCGAGCCTCCCTACGCCGACCTGCACCCCATGAAGGTGATGCCCACTGCCTACAACAGAAACTGACAGCAGGTTCTCTTTCTAATTCCCAAAAACCCTCCGCCCCAGCTCGACGAGAACAAATTTTCGCGCACTTTCCGCGATTTTGTTTCCCTGTGCCTCCAGCGCGATCCTCGAGCAGTATGTGCAGCATGGCCGGCCTGGACCTCAGAATGACCATAGCGACCCACGGCCAAGGACTTGCTGAGACACAAATTCATCAGGACCGCTCGCAAAGCCTCTTACCTGACGGAGCTGATCGAGCGACACGAAAAATGGCGGGCGGAGGGCGGAGCGAAACCGCTGGAGGAAGCGCCGAGAGATCCTGGCGAGTGAGTATGGCCCAAGGCCTTGTATACAACGGGCTGACCAGCAGGCCAGGATATGGTCCGGCACCCGAAGCCCTCTGGGACTGTATGTGCCCTATCTACGAAACGTGAAGAACGCTTACTGACATCAGTCGGGACCGTCAGAAACGCCCTCCCGAACGCTCCGGGTACGGTCTCGCGCGGAACTCTACCTCGACCCTCGCAGTCCGCCCCGCTGGCGCCTGAAGACGATGGGCACACTCCCATCGCTGAGAAGCCACCTACCCTTCCGCCATCGATGAGCGGGCGAGCGCTTCCCGCTGTTCCTTCTGGAGGGGCAGGAAAACCGCCCGTCCCCCCTACGGCATCAGGTTCTGGCACCCTGTCCAGGAAGACGGCGTTGAGCGCCCAGTCTGGCACAATGCGACTCGCACATGGACCCGACCACACCGACGAGCACCACGGAGGACAGCATGATGCGGAGGACCAGATGCTCGAGGGAGTAATCGTCCCCGCTCTGAATAACGTCAGTGCACTGGCAACGGGTCGTGATCATAGGGGCTGACGGCAGATCGCCGAGAGGATCAACGACGATCAGGGTCGCCTCATGCTCGTCCGCCTACGGCAAGCCTTCGAGGATGCCGAGAGGGAGATCCCGGGACTGACGAGCGCGTTCGTCCTGGAGATCATTGAGAATGTCGAGCCGGTGGATGGGTAGACTGCGGGTCGAGGATTTGAAGCAGTATATGTTGTGGTTTCATTAGTCATAAAGTGCATGTGAACGAGATGCTCGTCATGAAATTGTCTTTGTCGATTCCACTATCACTGCACCGCCTGCAGCGACGAGCCTCTCGACCTCGCTGATGGCTGGTTGAAGTAGTCTTCGTCTGAGAAGAGCGTCTGAGGAGGCGTGCTCGGCCGAGGTATACGATGTAAGAGGCCGTACCTGGCATAAGCCTCCATTTGATCGAGACCTAGGCCGTCGGCTCACCCTATTCCGCAACCGATCAGTCCCTCCCCGCCCCACTGTCTCGTAGGGTACAGAATTACTTCGCGAAGGTTACTAGGTGGTCAGTTGCGCTATTCCCATTGCCCGATTGCCTGCCCGGTGCTGGCTCGAGAGATGCTGACACTCACTCCAGATCCGAGTTGTACACAAAGAGCCGTAATGGCTTGTCCACATGAGCCTCAACGAGCGAGTAGAAATCGTTTTCAGAATGCAGCGGACCGCCTGACCACGCGAGGACAAAGTCTCCCCATGGTACGAGGCCTGCGGGTCAGCTCACGATGAGGGGCAACGTGTGGCTTATGCCTGAAGGATGCGCAGATGGAGCGTCGGAGAGGAAAGGAGGTCGGCTCACCAGCCATCTCGGCGGGACTGCCCTCCAGCACGTCCAGCACGTGGTATACGCTCTCGAGGGCGTGTGCGGGATTGCACACCCTCAAGCTGAGGCCTAGGGAGGGCGAAGCGACGCCTTCTGCCCATGTCCGGCTCGGCGAGAGAGATACATCTGCAGTCAGCGATGATTGCTTTGACCTCCTCCCCGACTGCTCGGCCCCTCGATCCTGCCTTCGACCCGTGCCACGTCGAGCCGCAGTCCCCGCGCGGCGGCATGAAGACCGTATGATTGCAAGTACGATAAGTCCCGACTGGCAAAGTGTCAGGCAAGACGTGCGCTCATTACCACCCCGTCGTGCCTCGCTCTGGTGACACGCCAGCCCCTCGACGCGCAGATCCAAGCTGTGCCCACGGTCCCGCCCTCTCGTCCGTCGTCTCCGCCCATCATGCGGGAGCGAGCCCGATATACAGAGGCATCCGACTGATCACTCACCTCGTACGCGTTGCGATTTCGCATTATACACCTTGAGCACCACCTTGCCTCCCTCGTTGTCCCGCAATATCTGCCCCAGCGCTTCGGTGCTCAGCGCCTGCTGCGCCTCCTGTGATGTGCCCTGGGCCGTCGAGGCCGGGTCGAGCCCTATCAGGTAGTCGAAGAACGGTTCGAGGACGCCGTCAGAGGGCGAATGCTCTGCTGTGCGAAGGACGTGCAGTGCCAGGTCGGGCAGTGACGAGGGTAATGAGATGGATGTCGTTTGGCCCATGCTGAGCTGCTTGTGCACGTGCCCAGCAAGATTCGAAGGAGCAGCGCGAGCGTGCAGTGGTCGACGCGAGTGAGGTATTGATCAACAGGTGGAAGATGGGTGCTGTAACAATCAAAAGGCCGATGAGGATGGAACACGTCTCGGTAAAGCGTGCACCAATTTGCCCTCTTGGCTTCGCGGATCACATCACGCGACGCCAGCGACGTCCGTGTATCCCGCGCGTGCGAGTCAATCTACCAGACAGGCAACAACAACAGCATGATCGCATGCTTGACAACTGCGCTACGTGAATCCTGCGCCAGACGTGCGAGACGGTCGCTTTGTGCGCGTTTATATAAAGAAATACCCCAGAAATTGCTATGATGTTCATGATGCCATTACTCGGCCCTCGATCCTTGCTGAGGGCCCCGTCTCCGCCTGTACCTCGAAGCGTGTGCTCGCGAGCCCTCGAGCCCTCATCCGGCCTGGCCCGATCATCCTCGACATCGCGCTGACCGCTAATCATTGGCTTGCATCCTCGTCCCCACAAGCGGTGCCAGTCATCGCTTGGGAGGCGGCTCGTCCGGCGATGGCGAGCTGTGCCGTATAGGAGGTAACGTCGGCGGTGGTGATGTGAGCTTCTGTCCCGGCGCGAGACCGCCGGGAGGCAGACCAAGGAAGCTGGGTACAGGCGGCGGTAAGACGGGGCCCGGATTGGTCATACTGGACCGAAGGAAGGAAGGCAGTCGAGGGATGCCATCGTCACCTGATCCAATGTTTAGCCGGTCTCCGTATATGGGAGCGAGGGTTGCGGCTTGCATACCGGGTGAATGGGATCTTGTGGAGGACAGCGACGTGGAGAAGGAAGAGTTCGTCGACATTGGCGGGACAGAGCTGAACGACGAGAAGGCGCGGGAGACGGAATGGCTCAACGAGGCCGCCGAAGTGGACGTTGAGAAGGAGGAACGATCTTGCGAGAGCGAGAATGCGGAAAGATCAGATGATGGTGGTGTTGCTGCAATTGTCAGCCTGTCAGCTTCCGCCAGGGGGCAGTATCGGAAGCTGCGGCACGCACGGATTGGGTCAAAGCGCGAGGGGATCTCCAGTCGTGAGGGGAATCCGTCGTCTCCATGGAAACGGCCTGGTGTCCTGGCCTGGGACGGCCCTCTCGACGACGATGATGATTCCGGGAACCTGTGATTCATGCTCGGATGCCACACCAGGTTACCCGACTGGCCAGGGGGCGGAGGCGGCGCGGACCGGTATCCCAAGTTTGGAGAGTGGATCGATGGATGCATCGGTTGCATGGCCGATGCATGCGGCGGGGGTACTGGGGGGCCGGGCGTGTGAAGAGGGGAAGACGAGGAAGGTCCCGCGAAGTTTGAAGGGTGGTTAGCGTAAGATGAAGGGTGGATAAAGTGTGGCTGGGGATTCGGTGCCCTGAATTGCGTGTGGGTCGCTGGCAAGGAACTGGTGCGCAGCGGGGGCGAGGGTGTGCCAGGGGTAGAAGTCGCCGGTGTGCGATTCTGGTGGGATCTCTTTCGTGAATCGCCCCTGTTGATTGCGTCAGCAACGCGGACAAATCATGAATGGCAACGTCGGGCAAAGCCCATGGGTAGGTGATGAAGGCGTTTCGAACCCAGGCGTTACGGGCAATGCAAATCGTTCCGTGTAGATCGTGCAGAGGGTTCGGGATATGCAAATCTGATGCTGTACTCACTGACGGCCTACCGTTGTGTCGGTACGAAGCTTCACTTTGAGCCCCTGCGAGGCGAGGTGGCGTGTCAAGGCGGTACTTTCTCGCATCCCCTTGAAAAGTTTGGGCGAGAAGACCTCGAATGTGTCCGAGGTCGTGTATGTGATTTCGTGTACTCCTTGACTGCGATGAGTGTACGCGAACGAACACACACGCGGTGCAGACTCACTCGGTCGTCTCGTACAGCGTCATCTTCAGGCGGAAGTTACCAGGCATCCTCACGCTGAGTTTGGCAAAGATAACCATGTAGCCGTATTGCCCGTCCAATCCCTTCAACCTCTCCGGCGTCTGTATCACTTCTCCCGCGGTCGCATCTGATCCGGTAGGCGTCTTGACGGGAAGGTAGTCTACTTCGCCGAGTTCGTTCGTCGTGGGTTCAGGATGGACGATGCTGGCTCGGATAAAATACTTGGCGGACTCCATTGTTTTTCTACATGATCAGCCGCGGGACATCGAAAGCGGTGTGCAGCTTACATCGGATCTGTCCCCGAACAGAACAGCTCAACAACAGGGGGCGGGTCGACAGGTCTTCGGTCGACTAGAATGATGTTAGCGTGTGACGCCGCCAGGGGCGCGTCGGGCCCGGGCGGAAATAGACGACATACTGGTGTCGTTCTCCTCCTTGAATGAACACAGACGCGCCCGCTCGGGCTGCTGACGCATCGTCAACACGAACCCGCTGCAGGTCAGCTCGGTCATATCATGCTTGTGAACTGCACGTACGGATTGCGATCCGTCATTGTGGAAATGAGGGTTGGGGACGGTGACCGGACCGGGCATGGGCAAGACGGGTGAGAATTGCAGGCGTTTTTTTTTCCCTCTCAAGCGAGGCGAGTAGTGATATGGATGAATTAGGCGCAGGCCGCGGCCATGACTAGAAGCGGTTGCCTGGTGACGAGAGGATGATAGGGTGAATGGAGAGGATGATGTATGGATTGGATGCGTCGAGGCAAAGTGAGGCGGAGGAGACGGGTGCAATGACCAACGGCCAACGAGGTCGATCGAGTTGAGTCCGAAAAGCATCCGGCGATCACACCGAACGCCATCAGTTTTATTAGGGCACTGCTGCTA
>JAHXHD010001164.1:0-29871 GCA_019857685.1 Papiliotrema terrestris | reverse complement strand
CCCTCGCCTCACCCACCCTCGCCCCGAAGCGCTCCGTGTCGTTCAGCACCCTTCCCCCCAGCCAGCAGCTCGCGCTCGATGCCGAGGCGGCTAAAAGCGAGATCCCTCACGGGATCAACTACTCTGACCCGAACTCGATCGCCCCGCTGTCGGATGCGCCGCTGGGACTTGGCTTCGGAGAGCTGTTGAAGGACGGAGCGGGAGAAGGCGACGTGGAGGAGATGGCGGGCCATGCGGGCATTGTCATTGCGGACCAGAAGGATGAGATTGGGAAGAGCTTGAAGGGAAGGTATATCGTCCGAGTAGGCTGGGACGACGTGAGGGGCTGGATGGGCGAGGGAGGAACGTTGATCGGATCGTCGAGGTGTCCGTCATGTGAGTCTACGCGGCTTCTCAAGCGCCAGCGATGGGCGACCAATGCTGGCGGCCGCCCCGGCTGAGCTGGATGACATAAGGGCGCGACCCTGCGGATGTGTTCGCTGACGATCAGTCCGGGAGCGGGAAGGACGACTGAAGGCCGCACAGAACTTGATCAAGTATGGTATCGACTGTCTCGCCGTCTGTGGAGGAGATGGTTCCTTGACCGGTGCGGATAAGCTCCGAGGCGAATGGCCGAGCCTCATCGAGGAGCTGCACGAGACGGGTAAGTCAGAACTGGACGTCCGCCCAGGTACGCCGGCCAACCGCAGACCGAATCACTACCGACGAGCTCGAGCAATTCAGGCACCTCAATATCGTCGGTCTTGTCGGTTCCATCGAGTGCGTCAGCCCTTACGGGTTTGGGGTCACACTGACAGCAGTAACGACATGTCCATGACGGACTTGACCATTGGTGCTCTTACGGCTCTGCACCGAATCTGCGAGTCTATCGACTCGATCTCGTCTACGGCATCCTCGCACTCGCGAGCGTTCGTCATTGAAGTCATGGGCCGACACTGCGGTTGGCTCGCGCTCCTGGCTGGTATCGCCACGGGCGCGGACTACATCTTCATCCCTGAGGACCCGCCTCAGACGGATGATTGGGAGACGGAGATGTGTGACCTGCTCAAGTCGGTGAGTGGCCATCTCGTTTGGCTTTGCAGGTCGGAAGGACGGGCCTGACCGCAGCACCGAACGGTTGGAAAGCGAAAGTCGATTGTCATTGTTGCCGAGGGAGCTATCGACCGAAACCTGAAGCCTATCAAGCCCGACTACGTTAAGCAGATCCTGGTCGACCGACTTGGCCTCGACACGCGAGTTACCACGCTCGGTCACACCCAGCGAGGAGGAAAGCCGTGCGCGTACGACCGAATTTTGGTGAGTGGGCAAGTGCGCCATTCGAGTGCGACTGACCGCAGCCCACGCTGCAAGGTGTGCAGGCCGTTCAGGCCCTGCTCGACGCCACGCCGGAGACCCCTTCGTACATGATCGGAACCCAGGAGAACAAGATCACCAAGGTCCCGCTGCTCGAGGCTGTCGCCCAGACCCAGGCCGTCGCGGAAGCCATCGAGAACAAGGACTTCGCCAAGGCCATGTCTTACCGAGACTCCGAGTTCCAGGAGATGCTCCAAGCTTTCCAGATCTCGTCGGCCCTCGACGCGAGGCAATTTGTGCCCGAGAGCCAGCGCCTCCGAATCGGTATCATCCACGTCGGTGCACCCGCCGGAGGAATGAATGCCGCCACGCGACAGGCGGTGCGATTCTGCCACAACCGTGGGCACACCCCCGTGGCCATCTACAACGGATTCGAAGGTTTGTTGGACGACAACGTCGCCGAGCTGTCGTGGCTCCGGGTCGACACATGGACAACTCGGGGCGGTTCCGAGCTCGGAACGAACCGAGTCCTGCCCGACATAGACATTGGTCAGGTGGCCGCAGCGTTCCAGCGACACGCGATTGACGGTCTGCTCCTTATTGGTGGCTTCGAGGCCTTCCACTCGACGCTCATCCTCGAGCAGAACCGGGCAAACTACCCGAGCTTCCAGATCCCGATCATCCACCTGCCGGCTACGCTGTCGAACAACGTCCCGCTCACGGACTTCTCGCTCGGAAGCGACACGTCGCTCAATGCGCTTGTGGATGCCTGCGACGCCATCAGGCAGTCGGCCTCGGCTTCGCGAAACAGGGTATTCGTCGTTGAGACGCAGGGTGGTATGAGCGGATACATCGCCACGCTCGGTGCGCTCGCCGTTGGAGCGGTGTTGGTCTACACGCCGGAGGACGGTATCTCGTTGAAGCTCTTGCAGGAGGATGTCGAGTTCTTGAGGAAGAGGTACGAGCTCGACGTAAAGGGGAAGAGCGAGGGTCGGCTCGTCATCAAGTGAGTCGCGACGCTGTCAGAGCAATAGGAGGGGGCGCTGACGACAGGTCGGAGAAGTCGTCGAACATCTACAACACCGAGACGCTCACCAAGATCTTCAAGGAGGAGGGCAAGGACCTGTTCGACGCGCGATCAGCCTCGCTCGGCCACACACTGCAAGGTGGTGTGCCGTCGCCTCTCGACCGAACGCGCGCAGCCCGACTCGCGCTTCGATGTATGCAGTTCCTCGAGAAGCACGCGGTCCCGCATGCGCAGGCGCAGAAGGGCAAGCGAAAGTACTCCAAGGAGACGGCGTGCATGATTGCCATCCGCGGAAGCGGTATCATCTACGCGACGATGGACGAAGTGGTTGCGCACGGAGATATGAAGAACCGACGGGGCAAGGATGTCTGGTGGAGGGACATCAAGGGTCTGGCGGAGACGCTCGGTGGACGGGCAGGGCTCGCTGCGTCGATCAAGAAGGAGAAGGAGCGCGCGTGAGTGGTGGGAGCGGGCGATAGGAAATGGCGGAGCGAGTTGGCACAATACTTGCCGTGCCGGGTAGAAATGTGCCTCGGAAAGTGAACCTTGAACGATGCAGTGAGCAGTTGGAATATCCGTACCAATGCATAGAGTCGGACTACAGGACCAAATCGTACTCGTACTGCTTACACCGCTGCTCCACCTGACAGCCACTCCGTTTGGCCCTACTTCAGGTCCAGGTTGCCAACCATCGGCTTGATGACGGGGTTGCCATCCTTGTCGCGCCCGCGCTTGAGGTCCTCGAACGCCTGCTCGGCCTGCTCGAGCGGATACCTCTGCGTGACCATCTTGGACACGTCGCCGAGTTGACCCGATCCTAGCAGCGCGAGCGCCTCGGGGTAGGTGTTGCAGTATCGGAAGACACCGATGAGGTCGACTTCGCGCAGCAGCGAGGGACCGCATGGGAGGACGAGGTTGGCCGTGCCCATCCCGACGTAGAGGACTTTTCCGCCTGCGCGCGCGGCCTGGGGGGGTCAGCGGTGGCTCGAGAGAGTCAGAGCGGCCGGGGAAGACACGTCATAAGTCGAAAGCGTCCATGGGAGAGAGTGATGCGATTTATGAGGTTTGGGAAACACAATGTGGTTACAAGTCGCTTGGTACCAGCCACACTCACCATGACCGCAAGCTGCATGCAGCTCTCCACGCCCGTGCACTCAAAGACCGCGTCGAATCCATCCTCGAGTCCCTCGACGCTCTGCACCGCGTCGCTCTTCTGCAAACCCGCCCAGCCCGACTTGGCGACCTCAATGGCGTCGAAGCCCGACACCCGTGGACCCCTGGGAAGGGTGTACGTCCCGCTCGCCCACCCCATCTGGGCGGCAAAGTCAAGCTTGGCCTGCTCGATGTCGACCGCGACGACTGATGTGAAGCCGCTGGCGCGGGCCAGGGAGCAAGCGAGGAGACCGACGGCTCCCGCACCGAGGATGAGCACCCGGGACCCGGGTTGCAGGTGCGCTCGTCGGAAGGCGTGGAGGACGACAGAGAGGGGCTCGGCGAGGGCTGCGACGTCGAGGGTGACTGTGTCGGGGAGTCTGGCGTCAGTGGCTGCACTGTAGTGTGTAGAGCGCGGACCGTTGCTCGCTTCTTGAGGTGGCCCGCACCGCGACTCACTTGTAGCACAGGTCCGCCTGCTGCGTCATGAACTCGCGCATCGTGCCATCCAAGTGCGGGAATGTCTTTGCGCTGGAGCGGAATCGCATCTGCGGGCAGAGGTTGTATCGCCCTCCCTTGCATTCTCGGCACGTTCGACACGACACGCCGACCTCCATGGCAACCCGGTCGCCGACCTTGAGGGTGGACGTGGACGGCAGGTTGGGGCCCAGGGCGGTGACAATTCCGCCGGCTTCGTGGCCCAGAACGAGAGGCTCCTGGATCTTGAAGATACCGTTGGCGCCGTGGTTGTAGTAGTGCGCTGTGGGTCAGCTGAGTTCCACTTCAACCTCATCGGCCTGTACACGCTACCCAATCACAAACGGCCTGCCTGATACATGTGTACCGCAGCACCCACGAGGTGGTGCAATCTTCGGCGGGTACAGACCGAGGTGAACGATGCGCCCGGAGGCGGAAAGTGGAGCGGGCGGGATTTGGCGAAATAGCAGGTTCTCGAGGGCACAAAACTCACCGTCGGATCCACAAAGACCGGTCACGCCGACCTGGATCTGAACCTCGCCATCACCTGGAATGGGGATATCTCGCTCTTCCTGCACAAGTCAGCGCTGGCGTTCCGACGTCGCCGCTCGGCTTCTCAAAGGCTGGCCTCGCCGTCTCGCCCATATCACCCGAGTGGGCTTCCGGCCGCACCGTCCGAGCCTTCTCGTCCGCCGCCGCACCAACTTGCCCACCACATGATTTGATTCACGAGGCTCGCGACTCACCACTCGCAAGTCCACGGCACCGTGGCACACCACTGCCGTCTGCTTCGTCTTCCCGTTCACGGTGGCAGCGCCTGAAGAAACGTTGGCCATATCTGTATGTATCGCTTTCGCTGTTGTTTTGGTGTCTGATCAAGCTGTGCGAGTAACGTCTTTTGAGCGAAAGACTGTGATCTACGGGCTATAGCGGGTAGATGGGTGGGCGGTGGTAAATAACGGGAAATGACTGGGCGGGCGGGCAAGCTGCTTTATGTGCGATGCAAGACCACCCCACCCGGCGCCGTCGGTCCGAAGGCCGGTTATCGGCCCACCGCGGCCCCGCTCGGTTACAACGGACTTTTCGCCACCGGGGTGAATACCTTCGTGGCCTTCGCCAGCCGTGAATCATAATCACTGTGGCATGCATGGCAGCGTTGCTGTACGACGGCTTGGCGCGAGGGCCAGAGCGCCGATGTTGGAGCCTCGTGAACAAGCGGAATGACGGATCGGGCTCAGGCGGCGGGCGGGCTCGAAGAGGTAGGCAGGCGGCGGATATTGGCCGACGCGGCACCGACCAACGATCGCGGAGTTATGTCTCGCCCTAGGGCAATCAGTCGGCGTGATCTGGACGCAACCCACTGCATATCGTCTCGCGACGATGCTATGCTTTAGCTTTCAGGCCCGCAACGAAGCCTAAAGTGCCTCGTCAGGATGCATATGCCAATCGTATCACCTATCTCACTCGTTTTCCCCAGGCGTGAGAGTCATACCCGATGGGGTCGGGCTCGACGACAAGCCCAACTTCGGAAGGCGACATGGCACGACAAGCACTTTCAGAGGGTTGAAGGCGGCCAGAGGAAGTAAGAGGGATAGGGTCATCCACGTAACCAATCCACACCGCCCCGCTATCGCTCGAGGAGATGGAACAACCACATCCCATTCGGAGTGAGCCGGACTGAGATTAGCCAGCCTGATGGGTGAGGTTCGGTGCCCTACTCCACGCTGGAACCCAGCCTTTGACCTGACATCTCATTTTGCTCTCCGGGACGGACCGGTTCGGAACTCGTACCTCCAGCCCAGACTGCAACTCGCCTGCGACCCGCTCATTCCGACAAACAAATCCATTCGTGGCAGTTTCATCCGCTCCGGCGTCCATGTCCAACGCAAGTCGGAATCCCCGATCCTGTCGTCATCGTCGTTATCACTTCCATTGAGTCAACGCGCAAAGTAGGAAAGAAGCTGTGTTTCGATCCGCGAATCAAGAAGCTATCCTTGACTGGCTCGACTCAAGTGAGTGTAGGGGACGGTGTTCCGCCATGCGCGAGAGTAGCTGAACGATCAGGTCGGGAAGATCCTCATGAGGCAATGTGCGGATTCGTTGAAGAGGCTGACCATGGAGCTGGGCGGTAACGGGGCTCTAGAACATCGGCCGGGCATTCCGGGTTGCCGAGGCACTCCTATCAGGGACGTTCGCTGTCAACCCGGCATACCCAAATCCGCCAGAATCGTCGTTCGGAGGCATCAAGAAGAGCAGATTTGGGAAAGAGGGCGGACTGTCCCACGGTGTCAAGGAGTTCTGCGACATGAAGGCTGCCACCCTGACTTTGTAGTGTGCGGCAGCCGTCCCGGAGTTTTGTCCGGGTTCGTACCATGTATCCCGAGGAGATTGGCCGTTTGCTGCCGGCCGAGACACCCCGATATGATGCAGTGTCGCTCGTAGCGCATAGGGGAATAGACAACGCAAGGAGCATCAGGTATGAAATGAGTCCGAGAGGGCGAGCTACCACCTTGGGAGAGGGTGGGCGATCGTTGGTGGCAGCACGGTTCATCCGCGACCATCCGCAATGTGGCCACTCCATCTGGACGAGAGTCAAACCAGAGCTGACATGCCGCAGATTAGGAGCTCGAAGTGCCTTCGGACCTGGTCATGGCCAAATCAAACTTGCACATACTCATACACTGCTTGTGACCGAATGTGACCCTTTTGCGACCAGCCCCGGTTTGGGGGCTTCCCAGCACTCTTCATGATTGCCCCATGCAAGATGATGTGCACGTGCGCGGGAGTTGCTGTCGCAGAGCAGAGTGCGTAAAGCTGATCCTGGTCAAAGGCGAGGAAAGGGGAGTATAAGGCTGCGCCACAAGAGAAAGCGAGCGGAGCCCCGTTGTTGATTCCGGCATCAACAATAGGCACGATGCTGAGTTGACCATCACCCATCCCAAAATGTCGCATTGATCTATGCTTGTCGTCAAACACTCTAGGCGAGTCATAGCTATGAAACCTTCACGCTCCGCTCGTCTTCCACAATGGACTTCTCGTCCGCCCACCGCGTCATCGCTTCGCAAACTTCATGTCCCCTCAGAAGCTGCCTTTGCCGTCTTGAAGGAGGTGAGTCTAGGTATTCTACGATGTGCAGTCTTGGCTGACGATTTGCAAGAGGACAGAGGGCATGCTACGCTATGATCCGGGCTCGAAGGTGAGTCTTGATCATTAGACTGGGCGGCGTTGAACATACAGCCCGTCGGAGGTGATAGCGTCCACGTTAGCCTGATCGCCTCGCGTGAAGCGCATGCGCCTGTCATCCGACTGCGACGGGGAGGGGGGGACAATGATGATCTGCAAATGCCGCTGCCGATCAACAACCCAACATTACCTTCCGAGCTGCAGAAATGGCTTGAGGACTCGGAAGCAGGGACGGATACCGCCTTAGCGGCTGTGAAGGGCATGTGGAGTTCCTGGCGGGAGAGCGACTGGATCAGACTGGAAGCCATGGTGGGCTTAAAGCAAGACTCAACGGTGATGTAGGTCTCGCCATTCCCTGTGGGGGATGTTTGATGCTGATAGTCTAGTTCGGATCTCAAGGTCGTCGCCGACGATTTCGGCGTCTACCGGCAGGACGCCTTGAAAGACATCGCGGAGACGGCAGATCGGCATCCGCTGGAGAAGAAGGCAAGCCTCGCTGGCCTGTTCTACCATAAGAGGAAGGCAGGGGGGGGTGGGAACATCGGGTCGTTCGGCTATGGAGCAGGAGTGGCTATGAGCACAATGGACGCCTTGGCAGTCGCAGGCGGTCGAGTGAGTCAGGACCCACCTGTACGACTTCCCGACTCATCGCAGCCCGCCAACTTCCTTGATGGTGGAGGAGGAGCTACCGAGGCGAATGGTCGAGCGGCACTGGACGTCTTGATGAGCGATCCAGATGTCAAGGTCATCTTTGTCAATTCGTTCGGCGGAATCACGAAGACAGCACGTCCCGGGTCTTTGGATAGTGAAAAGATGCGAAGCTGACGCCAGGACATGATAGCCCAAGGAATAGTAGACGTCCTGAGAGAGACGGTAGGCAGAGGGGGATCGCATCCTCATTTTGTTGTGCGCCTACGCGGGACGGGAGAGGCCGAGGCGCAGAGTATCGTAAGCACCCATTCGTCATCGCTCCCGATTTGTGGTGCTCCCGGCTGACACTGGTTCAGCTCGAAAGGGCCAAAGACCTGGAGGGCGTGCACGTGGAAAAAGCTTTGAACAAGGCAGCTCAGCTCGCTGTCGACTTGGCCAAGGAAGAAGCGGGGGAGAAGACGGCATTACCCTCACAGCCGGTCCATGTGTCCTCTCCGGTAGTCTTCTCGTCTGAGGGGCAATACGAGAGCACGCGGGAGAACCTGAACCTCAAGCAAGGTGCAAAAGTCCTCGTCATGGGGGCGGGCAAAGCGGTGAGTCGAGGCTGTCCAGTGATGATGATACTGAGGGCAGTCCTTATTCCACAACAGCATCGCACAGAAGTTTGGGACAAATATCATCGGGGCTTGTGCCCCGAAGAAGGAGGGGACGACGTTCTTGGACCGCCCAGTATATGGCAGTCTGGAGAGGGTGAGGATAAATTTCCCTTGGAAGACGGGCACGATGCTGAATACCAGGCTGTTTCTGCTCTTCAACCTCAGGTCGTATCGGTCTTTGTTCCTTTCACTGCGGCAGCCGATGCCATCATCGAATGTATCGAAACAGAGATCCCTCTTGTCGTCTCATACGCCGAAGGGATTCCGCAGAGGGACCAGCTGAGGGTGAGCCATCGGTACCCTATTGATCAGGACGGCAGCGCTGATTCTCCCAGGTTCAAGCAGCGCTTCGCAGCCAGTCGAAGACAAGGTTGATGGGTGCGAACTGTCCGGGAATGATCATACCGAGGGAGAAGGTCAAGCTCGGAATCCAACCCCTTGCTGTGCATACACCGGGCTGCATCGGTGTGTCTTGGCCGGACTCTGCATCCAGGTTGCTCATGCTGATCTCCAGGTCTTGCCTCTCGTTCTGGAACGATATCTTACGAGCTCGCATCGCAAACCACCCAGCTCGGTCTGGGACAGTCGGCAGTCTTCGGTCTCGGAGGCGACCCGTTCCCCGGGACGCGGACATGGGAGGTGATGGACTTGATGTTGCGAGACGATACGACAAAAGTCATCTGCCTTGTTGGAGAGGTCGGAGGGCAAAGTGAGTGTCAGGCCGGTCGTCCCTTTCGCGGCTCCACTGATGCCGCTAGTGGAAGAGGAGGCGGCGGAGGTGTACAAGGAATACAGAGCCAAGCTCCCCGCGGGGCAAACGGCAAAACCGGTCGTTGGCTTCATCGCTGGTGCGGCTACTGCTCGCGGGCAGGTTTATGGCCATGCTGGAGCTGTGTGGTGGACGGATGCGGAGACGGCCGAGAGCAAGAAGAATTACTGGCGCGACGCGGGGATAATCGTCGCGCCAACTTTAGGGGAAGTTGGATCATATATCAGGACAGAGGCAACGCGGCTGGGAATCATGTGAAGACCGATGTATCCTGCTCGGCGTCTCCTTAGATCAGCAGTAATATATGACCTCGGGGTGGCGTTTTTAGTGTCGCGGGGTTGGCTTCAGGTTTACCCTGAAATCACGTTTCAAGTTGTTCGAGGGGTGAGCAGCGAAGCCATGAACCGCTTCCGCAAGCAAGCATAATATAACAATGGGCGTGCCCTCGTCGTCCTGTCGGTCCAGGCTCTGACGAGAGACTGGGTACCGAGCAAGGGAACCCAAGCAGCGCAGGTGGAAGAATCAGGCGTGGGCCGCTCGGCGTAAGACCTCTGAAAATTGAGCTCAGGAACGGGGTGATGCCGGGAAGGAAGGGAGCGCGTTATAGAGTCGCGACCTTCCCGCCCGATGTCTTTGCTGCGTCTTGTGCGGAGCAAGTGCTTCCAGGCCTTGTTCGCAGTCGCTACTCGCATTGCATGGTCATCAGCTTTTTCTTCTCCACCACTTCGACCATCTTGACTGTGCTGTTTGGGTGTATTGAGCTACATCGACGCCTTTGAGCCAACGCGAAACCGGACAGGCCCATCCTCAAACGCGTCTATTTACATCATCACCCCCGTTCGTACCGAGTCGCCCCTGACGACCCCACAGAGCGCAGCCTCGACCACGAACGCCAAACACTTCGCCCGCATCGTTGTCAGGTCACCATCAACTTGATCCTATCTTCGCTCGCTCGACTGCCGGCCAGTCGTTGCATTCTCAGCTGCTGTGAGGCAGAGTACCGGCTCGCGCGCGGGACATGCGCTGATTAGCAGAAGACCGAATTGCACCGCCCTACGACGCCCACGCTCGTTTGACCCGCACGCCGACTCCCGACCACCGAGCACCGCATCTTGTTCTCCCTCCATCCCTCCCTCCCTCTGCATTACGTCGACTCTCGACTACCTGGACTTCTGATACATACATTGTCTTTTTTTTTCCTGTCGCTCCTCGTTTGCACACCGCTTCTAGCCTCGACGACCCGCCGTCCGTTGATTCGCACACCGACACGATGCGACGCTCGAATATGGCATCGCTCATCTACGTGATGCTGTGGGCGACATTATGGGGATGGGTGTACGGCCAGAACACCACGGCTGTACCGGCTACGACCTCGCAGTCCGCTGTCGCCTCCGCTTCGCCTACGGCCAACAGCACACTTAAGTTCGACCCCATTCCCACGCTCACCACCTGCCAGACACAGCGGTGAGTCCCTGACGGCGGTCGTTCTCGGGCACGATGTGGCTGATGCCAGTCTATCTTGGACTTATACTGGCCCATCCGTGGTGGGACGCAACCTCTCCCTCACCGCCATCGGTAACCAGGGTGACCAGACCAACGCAACCACAGGGGACGACATCCCGGTTACTCAGCAGCTCTTCACGCTCAACGCAACGGACACGTCGGTCGACTACCTCGTCAAACTGCGCTACGGGCGATATTACCTGCATGGACGAATCAACCTCTACCCGGCATACGGCGTCAACTCGAACATGTTCTACGTGCAGGAAGGGAACGACTTGTCGTGCTTGACGGCGACGAACTCGTCATCCAGTGCATCCGGTTCGTCGTCTGGCCCATCAGCCACGTCCTCCAACCCTTCTTCAGCATCGGCGTCGGCCGCCGATGCCGGTGCAGGCTCGTCCAGCAGCAGTATAGGAGGCGGGGCTATCGCCGGGATCGTCATCGGCGTCATAGCCGGTCTCGTCGTCGCCGCGCTTGCGCTCTACTTCTGCTGGTACAAGCGCCGCCGGGCATCCCGCAACCCCGAGATATCGCACCTGGGCGGCGGACACGTCCCGCAACGCGCTTCTCGACACTTCCCTCTTCAGTCCGTGGGCGGCAGCGCCGACAGCCACGAGAAGGACGAGGCGGCGCTGTACGGCTCCGACCCCAGTACACCCAACCACCTCGCGCAGTACTCGCCCACCCAGTCCCGACGCGATCCCTTCTCGACTGTACCGAACACGCCACAGGGCCAAGCCGATCCCACATTCGCGCTCGAAGAATTTGGCGGTGAAGCGACGGCCATGGGCGGTGCGGCCACAGAACCGAGGGATATGCGCCGTCAGTCCCAGCCGCCCCTCTCGCCTACCGAATCCACCCCACCCCGCTCGCGCTCGAACTCCCAGCCATCAGCAGGTCCTTCCGGGAAGGTGGCCGTTACGCGCAACGTGTCGGCACGGCGGAAACCGGTGCCCTCCCTCGGGCCGGAGCTCAAGAGCCAGCTGGCTCAACAGCATGAAGAAGAATTGGGGAACAAGAAGGAACATCTCAGGTCGTCGTTCCAGCTCATGCCGGATCCGCCGAAACCGATCAATGAGTGAGATCGACAGCGAAAAGGGGTTGCATGAGAACGGACGGTGATGATCTTGTACATAATGATGAATGATGTTATTATGATTGACCTGCCTGTTCAGCGTAGGGGCGCCGATGAAGCGGTGCTACAAACATGTGTGCCAGGCTGTTGAGAACTACCGAGAGGAATCTGCGGATTTGCGAGGCTCGCATCTCTTTGCGAGGTTCTTCTCCTCGGAGTCGATGGCGCTCAGCCTCTCCACCAGATGCTTATCGAGCCCTCGGGGCAGGATGATCGGGCCATCAGATGTGACGAGCCGATATGACGGCAGGGGCTCATATGTTGACGGCACGACCTGCGGGTGATCAGCAAACTGTTCTCTCATCGTGCCATGCAGGCCCTCGAGCGCACCTTGCCATCCTGCACGAACACACTGCCAATCAGGTCTTCTGTCTCGCCAATCCGACCCGCAGGCGGGATGGCCCTCTCATCCGTGATATGTATGTACCCGTCGCCCGGCCTCGCCGACGCCTCAAAGTCCACTGTGTCCGCTACACCCTTCTCGAGGCCCGACTTGACCGACTCGTCTACGATCGACCTGCTGTCAGCGACAGCACAATCATGGGAAACCGATGAGTAGGTCATGGAGCAACATACAAGAATCGCGGCTCCTCTTTGAAGTCACGCAGGCCGGCTGCAGAGTTGACGGGCAGGTAGCCCAGAACGGTCCTCGATCCGTATTGCGGCGGAGTGGGCAGGAAGGAAAGGGCTATTCGCGGTGGGAGGGTGTCGGGTAAGGTGTGGTACCACAGATTTGGGTGGTTTGGGTCTTTGGACGAGTTGGCGCTGGAGCTGTTCAGAGTCGATCTGGTCGTCGAGAAGGTCCTGCAGCTGCGACATGATAGCCTGCCTGCCGCGCCGAATAGCCCTCGGGCTGAGCTGGTCGAAAGCGACATAGTGACGATGGGGATGAAGGATGTGGGAGAGGGGCGAAGAGCAGAATCGACATTTCGCTCGACGTCATCCTTTCGTGCTTGGGCTTCGACAATCAACATCAACCCCTCGCGTCCCGATGATCCTCAGGAAGCCAGCATCGCATCTCATGTCAGCCAGGCGTTATGCTGCCTGACTTATGCTGACGCGCAGCCACGCAGTCCTGCTGCTTGTGCTGCTGCATACGCCCGCGTGGGCCGACTCGAACATCTACCTGCGCTCCCCCTTCCTCGACGACCCTTCGTTAGAATCACGGCAAAACCGACCTGAATACTTTGCACATCCGGCACATGAGCTCCTCTGCCGCCCCTTTGGCGAGTGCGAGCCATGCCCCAAAGATGAGGTGCGCGACATAGTCCATGCCCTTGCTGGATGGAACGAGGGAAGAATCGACTGATGTGCCAGCTCGATCAACCCTTCTGCTTCCCGTTCGGTAATCGACGATTGCTACATTGCTTACCGGCGGACAAGCTGCATCAGGGAGGAGAGGGGGGCGACACGCGGCAACCCGAGGGGGAGGTTCCGGCTTGGGAGAGCTGTGGGAAGGTTATCAGGCAGGAGCGGGAAGAGTATCAGGAGTTCGTGGTAAGTTGAGCGCGCGTGTCGGGCACTTGGCCTTCGATAGCATGGGCATGCCGTCTCGCATAGTCCTGCAGCCCTTTGGTCCCATCCGTCTGTCACGGAAATGCCTGCGCGGGGAAGGTGGGGCAGGGCGGAAATCCGCATCCAGGAGATGGACGCGGCTCCCAACTCCCGTTCACCCCTCCTCCGGTCTCGTGTACACGTCTTTTGCGACCGGCGCTCACCCAAGATCGCCAACCTGCTGTTCCTCATCGTCGCACTGGGTATACTGTGGGGCCGGTCATCTGCGCTGGCAGCGGCCCAATATCGCCAGCTCGCCGCCAGGATCGGCATACCAGGGAGCGGCTGGCGGACATGATGACCTGCGGCCAGGAGGCTACCTTTCTGACATCACGTTCAAGATCGGGTTCGAAGACCAGGTATCCGGCGCCCGGCGACCTGTCGGACTGTACAGTACATATCATGCCTTGGGGTTCACGGGATATATGCATAGGGCAATGTACCAATTGCGCACCCAAGCCTCGGAGCATTGCTCATAGTACGTGACAGCCGGACTGCCGATAATGCTCCGCCCCGTGTCTGACATGACATGTCTAGTCAACAATTAGACACCAGCATTTGACTTTCGTCTCTCACACCTTGCAGCATGAGTCTCGTCTCCCTCGCTCAGCTGAACGGCTACCTGCCGCGATTCTTGGCGCCCACGCACGCCTGGCTACCATTCGGCGCCCTGGACCTATTGGGTGCCGCGAGGCTATCGATGGTGATCAACTGGATTGCCTCCGGCGCATTCGATCCGCCGCCTCCGGCCAATGAGAAGCGCAAGAAGGGACCGAAACCGCGGGCGTCCATCTTGCAGGAGCTTTTCGGGCTCATGGTCGTTCTGTTTGGAGGAGAGACGTTCCTATGTGAGCCGTGCCCTGTTTGGAACATCAGCAGGACCAGCTGACGGCAAGGCATGTGTACGGGCACGACCCCGTCATGGCTGATCGACCCCAAGCTCGCTCTCTTGTTTGGCGGTATACGTATGTGCTCCTCTCACTCCCACGACGCTGCACCGACCCCCATCAGCAGCGGCATTCGCTCATCCACAGACGTCCTGCAAACGCGTACCCCTCTGCGCCGCCTCCTCCCGGCCAAGCCGTCTCTCGGACTCGAGCTCCTCCTTGCCCTCCCCGACGCGATAGGCCGTACCCTCCTGGTCACCCGTTTCTCCGTTCTCCCGCTCCTTCACCCCAAACCCGGCGCGGTTACCCTGCAACCCACGGCCTCGTCGCTCATCCTCGTTCCGTTCATCCTTGCCGTCCCCTTCGCAAGCATCTCCTTCTCGACATTCAACCTGTTCTCGCCTTCGCCCAAGTTCGACACGCCGACGGAGCTCAAGGCGGGCGGATGGGCTTTCGCCGATACGTGGATACCGCTGGTGGTTCCGGCGTTATTCGCCACACTGATAGGGCCGGTGCAGGGATGGGAGTACGGTCTGGGATGGAGCGAGGATGAGGCGTTTGTGCTTTGCGCGCTGTTCACGTGGGGAGTGTTCACGGCGAGGACGGTGTACAATCTCGGCTACAAGCGGGAGCAGTGGGCGGCTTTGCTGGGTCAGGGAAGCAAGACCAAGACGGAGTGATCTGAATTGCGTAGAGCAGAAGAGATCGTAAGAAGCGATAGACTTCCGGCGAGACGTAAAGCGCTCGCGGCGTACGTCTGCTTCAACTTTCACAATTTGGCCTGCCTGCCTCTGACGCTTTCCGCCCGTTCTCGCAACTCATCCACTCGTTTGAGCTCCGCCTTGCCGATCTGCTGGATATGCACCTCGTCAGGGCCCTAACCCGTTAGCCGAGCGGCACAGACAAATGCGTCCACTCACGTCGGCGTAACGCAGCGTCCGCAGACTGGCATACATATATGCCAAAGGCTGGTCCTGGCTGATACCTTCCGCGCCGTGTACCTGCATCGCCCGGTCAATCACCTTGAGGGCCATACTGGGGACCGTAAACTGGTAGTCAGCCTTGCTGTCTCTCTCGGCCCACCTTTGCCAGACCGATCTCTTTCAGGGCGGCCTTGGCGCCGTGCAGGTCTATCTGCCTCGCAGCAGCAAGCACTAGTAGTCTTGCTTGGTCGATCTCGGCCCGACAATGCGCGATATCAGCGAGCACGGTGCCTGGTATCAGCGGCACAATGGCGCTGCACGAACGAAATCGTACCGTGCTCGCGCAACTGCTTGCCGAACGTTTTCCTAGCTGGATCGGAGACCCGCAACAAAAGCAGATCCAATGCCCGCGACGCGACACCAATGGTCCGCATACAGTGGTGCAGCCGACCGGGCCTGCCGTCAGCACTGGCCTGGCAAGGCCAAGAGGTCGATACGCACCCTAGTCGCGCCTGAATCATCTCGAAGCCCCTTCCCAAACCCGCCCGTCCGCCGACCACGCCGCTTTCAACATCCAATTGGACATTGTCGTACTTGACCTCACAATGCCCCTCGGGTGCATCGTCGTACCCAAACACCGTCATCGGCCGGACGACATTGACCCCCCTCTGCTTCGGGTCGACCGCGACCAGCGAGTGCCGCTTGTGCGGGGACGGGTTGGACGGGTCAGTGACGGCCAAGACTATGTGCACGGCGTTCCGAGGATCCCCTGCGCCAGATATCCACTGGACGTCAGCATGCAGCGCTGTTAGGTTACCGATGGGAACAAGGCGGACCCATTTATGCCCCTTCAGCGTGATGTGGTCACCTTTGACCGTGGCCGTTGTGTTTTTGAGGTTCGTCGCGTCTGATGAAGCGACTACATGATCAGTATGGGTGATGCCACCATGTCCGCGGGGGATCAACCCACCGCCCAGTTCGGTCATGGAAAAGCTGCTCCGGATTTCACCATTAACGAGCGGGACGAGGTACTTTGCTTTCTGGTCTGCCGTACCGAAACGAGCGAAGACCTCTTCACCGTCAGCTTGACGAGCATACCGCGGACTCGAGCTCACCCATGTTCCCTGTATCCGGAGCGGAGCAGTTCGTTGCCTGAGGGGCGATTACCGCCGAATGCCCCATAATCTCCGCCATAATCGCGTACTGCTGTCAACAAACGGCAGCGAAGGACTTCAACCCACCTCTAGATTGCTCAGGCCTTTGCCGTGTCCCCCTGCGAGGTACTGGAACTCCCCGCCGCTAAGCCAAAGGTTCCATAGCCCGAGCTTCTTCGCTCGGACTTTCAGGTCCTCCATCACGGCCGGGCTTGACTTCCAGCGTTGGGCCGGGTCGGACGATATCTGCGAGTGGTACAGGGCTTCATTCGGAAGAATGTCACTCTTTGATGAGTCGCGTGCGAAAGCGCGGGCGCAAGGAATCGGCCTACCTCCATGAAATCGATCAATTTGGCTAGGGTGGTCTTCCCTTCCTTAGAGAAGAGAGGCTCAACCTGCCGTGAGCTCTCTGCGGCATTCACCCAGCTTACCAATGCCCACGCTCCTGAAGAGATGTACCGCGTTATATCCTTCGTGTCTGCCATGTTGAAAGACTGGCTCGAAAGACCTCGTTGTTGTAGACTTATGGGGCGATGGGTGACTTATGACCGGGAATGAGACGTACCCGATTAACCGAGCGACCCATGCGAACCGATCAGCGGCGATGTCCGATTTGATGACGACCAGGTGGTTTGTCATAATGTCCACGGAAATTCAGAGGGTGGAGATGACCTCGAACGACTACGCTACATCCACCAACCTGTACCAAAATGGCCCCGAAGCGCCCCAACAAGCGGAGATCAGAGGATGATGGACATGGTAGGCACTCGAAAAAGGGGCCGGGGAAGAACAAACGCGAAGTGACGTATGATACCTATGACGAGGCCATGGATGGTGAGTAAGCCGACCGGGCTAGGCGGAGCCTCGAAGCTGATGGGGAGGCGGCGTAGAGATGGAGGAGAAGGGGGAGAGGTACCGGGATGGTGACAAGGTGGGTGAGAGCTTGCGGCGGTGGGCGGCGGCCCTAACGACCAGGCGCAACGGTTCTATGAAAAGGCTTTGGACCTGTACAAGAAGGCTTACGACTTTAACCCGTCATACGATGCTGCGTATAATCAGTCAGCTACTCGATTAAACCTGGTCGTGTGGAAGCTGATATTCAGAGCCCGGGTGCTGTACACCCTTGCGACGAGCTTCCTCTTGCCCCCGGAGAGCGTATCTTACCTTACGACGTCTATCGAGCTATATCGCCATGCCGTTACCCTCACCGAATCGACCCTGCTGCAGCTGGATGCCGGCTTCAATCTGTCCGAAGCTCTGCTCGAGCTCGGTGAAGTCATCGAGGACTTGCACTCCGACCGGGCGGGAGAGGTTCGCCGGCTGCGGGAGGAAGCAAAGGAGATTCTCACCTCCGTAATGGTCGGACAAGAGGAATACATCGCTTCAAACGCGGAGGATTTCGAGATTGATCAGGCCTCTGAGACCGTCGAGGACACGCCTGAGGTGGAACAGGTGGAGGGTACGAAAGACGACGCAATGGAGGTAGATGCCGTGCCGGACGAGGAACCGGCAGCGACGTACGAGGAGCACGTACCGACGCCGTCCGCGCTCGTCGACACGGCCCTCCTCTTGATCGACACGCATCTTCTGCTCTGGACAACGCTGGATCCGCCCTCTCCGCCTACGGAACAGCAACAGCTTGAAGTTAGATCGTTATTAGACCGCACAGCCAAGATCGTCCCCGTCGGACGACAAGCCGAGATTGATCTGGCGGAGATCAAAGTCCTCTTGGCAATGGACGAGATTGTTTGGGAGGCGTTCAAGGTCGAAGCGCAAGTTGGAACAGGTATCGAAAAATCACTCGAGGGCGCCGTATCGGCCCTGGCGTCGCTACTATCCAGCCTCGACACGCATCCCCCGGATGAGCCAACCTTGCGCGCCGAGATCTTAACGCTGTTGGCCGAGACGCACTCGACGATCGCTCATCGGTTATCGTACCTCGCGCCGCAGTTGCCGGCGGGCCCGACTCCGCTCGGACAGGGATCATGGTTCAACCTCTCCCAAGCTGTGACGCATCTCAATCAAGCGCTTGAATTGCCGACGAATGCCGATACGCCCAAGACGTTCAAGCCGAATGTGTTGCTTGAGCTGAGCAAGGCGAGTCTGGCACGGGCGAAGCTGAGCTCTTCGAACGATACGGCCAAACGCAATGTCGCGCAGCTGGTGGACAACGCGGTGACGTACGGCCAGCGCGCGGCGGAAGCCCTGGGGTGGGGATCGTATGTCAAGAGCGGGACAATTGGCGCGCCTGTACCGCCATATAGCAGCGGCTGGGACGCCGAGTGGCTTGCCCGCTCGGTGTTTTTCCAGATCATGCGGGTGGAATATGTTGTCGCGAAGTTGGATCTGGATCAGGATCTCAAAAGCAAATATGCCGGGACGGTAGAGGGCTTGGTGCGCAAGCTGAAGGGCTTGCCGGCGGAGAGGAAAATAAAGGGTAGAGATTTGAGTAGGTGGTTGGAGGAGCTGGGAGAGGAGGAGCAGGGACTGATGAATGAGGAGGTCATCTGGTGGGAGTCGGTAGCAGGAGAGCTGCAGAAGTGAATGTGGCACTGCATGCATCGGTCTGCGCTGTCTGCAAAGAGTCGGATGCCGTATGTGTTTTACGACTACATTCTCTGATACGAGTCCGATGCGGCGAGTCTGCCCGACGGGGGATGCACGAGCCCACCATCGATGAGCAGACCGTCAGCCCGCGGACCCGCCTAAAGACCGAGGAGGAAGGCAGAATCAGGGATGAAGCGTGTCGGAGCTTACGCCTGAGACCCCCTCGTCCGCGATGATCGGGCGACCTTCCGGATTGCGAGCTCGCGGAGTGCTTCGCCCCGAGGACCTCTCATTTTCGAAAGCCGCTCGAGTCTGGCCATCCAGTCGGAGGAGGTTTCTTGCCTTCCTGCCTGCACTCATCGCTGCAGAGGGCAGAGGGCGGTGAGTGCGGGTGACGCACAAGCATGGAGCGTGGGCAGTTCATTTGGCTTATCCTTTCTTGAAGCGTGAAAGGGTCAGTTGGAGCAGCTTGCTCCACATTTGGATCAGGAGGATACAGCGTGGCGCGCAGCCTTCCAACAGGATGCAGTACATGCTTCGGGCCTGGACTCTCAAGGCTTCCCTCGTGGAGTGTACTGCATCGCGAACATGTTACCCAACACCTCGAGACTGTCCGTATATATCTTCGGTCGAACGCTTGAGCTGACAGATTTCGATCACCTAATCCCCGAGGCACTTTCACTGCTGAGAATCAGTCTACAGTATATTTCAAGACGACACAGCGGAGACAGTGGGCATGGACCACAACGACACTCAAGAGCAGCCAGGCCAAGATGCAGCCAGTACTGCAGGCTACTCGGCGGGGAGACTCGACAACCCC
Source organism: Papiliotrema terrestris (assembly GCA_019857685.1). Taxonomy (NCBI): domain Eukaryota; kingdom Fungi; phylum Basidiomycota; class Tremellomycetes; order Tremellales; family Rhynchogastremaceae; genus Papiliotrema; species Papiliotrema terrestris. Next base: position 10,140 of record JAHXHD010001164.1, on the reverse strand, counting down.
GCCACATCCTGTCCGCCTTCCGAGACAAGCCCGAATGACTCTTCAGAGCCTCATGTGCTACCGGGAGCTCTCGCTGGCCTTGTGACCAGCCCCACTGCTGCGACAACGGCCGAGGATGGTCGCTTTTCCTCCTTGCCACGGATCGATACCTCCCAAACAAACGCCACTCACCCTCCCAGCGCCACCTCGCCTACCCATAGCGGATCTGCCCCGCCTCAGATGACATCCAATGTGTTTGGCGACTGGGATGCAGCGTTCGAAAAGCAAATGCTAGAGGCTGCTGGCTCGCCCGCGTCCCCCCCGGAAGCAGGCTTCGACCAAAGGAAACGCTCGATGAGTCCCAGTGCCCCCTCTGATTGTTCTTCCCCTTTGCCGACCGGGGATCTACAAATCTCGCCGGTCTCCGACACGCTCGCCCCAGCCGCTGGGAGCTCAGCAGGGTGGGGCAACAGCATGCAGCGCTCGAATGCTCCTCGACTTCCTCCCGAGCAGTCCTTGCCTGCACGGAGTCGTTTCACCGGGTCCTTTGAGAATGCGAACGAGCAGACTGTTCGGTCGGACGACATCATTCCGGACCAGGCGATCGTCACTCACGTATGGAATGAGGAAGGTCTCGAAGGCCATCAATCACGCATCTACGCCAAGGGATTTCACAAAGATGTCTTTTGGGACGGGAGGTGGCCGGACTCGAGTTGGTCGAGGATCGGTTCCCCTCCTCGCGATCACCAGTGTCGGACTATACCGACTTCGGAGAAGCAGTGGGAGTACTTGTCGGACTTCTACTCCAAGATTTTTGTATGTAATCGCAGCTGTCCCGTCAGACGCTGTGTCAGAATTCGTTTGGGGGACTACCATATCCCTTGACCTTCACTGACAACCAGGCAGAGCGAAAAGCATACGATGAAGCTGACAGGGAGACCGAAGAGCAGCGGGACGAGCGAAGGTTGGAGTATATCTCGCAAAGACGGGGTGTCGACACCTACCACTCTGATGTGGCCCTTCCGCCTCAGGTAGCTGAACAAGAGCTGAACAACACTGCGAAAGAGCCCGATGTTCGTCGCCGGGATGAACCACAAGCTACGAAACAGTCCTCATCGGCGACCAACCGCCACGGCGGGGATCGCAAGGGCAGCTGGGTGAACAAGATGGTGAGCTCCATGGGTCGCAAAGAGGACAGCATGAAGAAGTGAGTTCGGGATCTCAAGGGATGGAAGCGGATGTCATACTTGGGAGAGGCATGTCCTTACGATCACGTGTTCTGGGCGAAAATAGTGCAGAAGTGTCTGATGGATATCACTGAGGTACGATGCCTGAGGGAGAGGGCAAACAGTACTCAGAGGGTCCATCTGCGACTGGGTCACGCCGCGTTCCTTCAGGTAGATACGCGAAGAGGCTCGAAAAGTGCTGTTTTCCGTCCGGTGCCAAACGGTCTGATGTCTCATCGCGCTGCGGTTGCATCATGGTGCCACCATGCCCTCGAGCATGGTGACATGTGGGATCGTTGGGAGCCAGCAATGTATTCTAGTCTCATGCAGTCCGTCATCGTAGGGCCTTTGAGACTCGGAGCAGCTGGCAGGCGCCTTCTTAGATGGTCCTTTGTGGATGAGCTCCATGGGCTCCAATTGACTCGCATCGCTCGGTCACCGAGGCCGATACGCCGTGGCCTAGCATCGACTTTGATGAGTATAAGGTGGAGTAGGATATGACTATGTGAAAGGAGGCGACCTACGTGCCAAGAGCAAGTCGTCTGAGTCCAGAAGGCACATGATTGGTAGGCCGTAGTACAATGGATGAGGTCGCAGGGGTCGATAGCAGCAGCTCGTACTCCCCCCGTCGAATATCTCAGAGGTCCCGTTTGCGCTCCAACAACACCACCCGACAGCAGCCACACCAGCACCATGGAAGCCAATGAGTCCCACGAAGTGACGCCAGACGAGGATGAAGGTGGCAGCTTCCGCCAATGGGCTGAGGGAGTACGTCCCGAACTGGCAGACCGTGGCTTCGCACGTGGCAGAAGTGCAATCCGCACTCCAAAGAATTCAGTCCATGCGAGCGACCGTCGAGCAAGGAAGTCTGGAGGTGTCGCCGACATCCGTGCATTCGGGCTCGTCTGAAGTTGGCCACGACTCCAGAGCTGATCCCGGGCAAAGCGGTAAGCGCGCTCCACTTGACACGTTCAATCAGGGCACCTCCGGTCAAGACGTCTCCAACGAAGCACAAGAAAGCACGACTACAGTACATGAACTCGACGCAGGTGACGTGGGGGACTCCGTCTCGCGCGCACACCCGGTCAACAAGCCTGCGCAATTCCGATGGCCCTGCTGGCGAGAGCTTGCCCTTGTTGCCAGTCAGCCCGCGACGAGTGAGGGGAAGATGAAATCGGGTCGTCTCTCACCCTTGCGATCTCCTTCCATCGGAGAAGACCTGTCGCTGCCCGGCGCTGCCTCAACCTCTGTTGTTCACCTTGCAGGTGACGGCGCCCTTGCTGAGACCGCCGACGCCGGTGAGTCGGGATCAGACTACATTGGCTTGGAGTCTATCCCGTATGGCCATTTTGACGGCGAATTTGCCGGCGGCCCTTCGGACCACTCTCAAGGAACCCGACCCCCCGCACGACCAATCAGGCGCGAACCAAATCTGAGTCCGACAGGTGCAGAGATCATCGATATCAAGAAGATCGACTCCATAGACCCGGACCATCGCTACAAGATGGTGTACAAGAACACACTGGGTACCGTGTGGAACGTTCGTGATTGGGACAGGAAGAGCATCCCGGACAAGCCGTGTAGGATCTCGCGGGAAGAACTGGAGCTTGAGAAACAACGGTTTGAAGCCTCCGAGCAAGTGAGTACCACTACAGGGCCACAAACCTGCGAGTGGTCCTCAGAACGTTTGACAACGCCGCGCGGCGGAGTACTGCTCGCGAACTGACTTGCAGGCACGCAATCAAGCTGCAATCGATGCAGAGCCAAAGGCCTTTACGAAAGATGTGTTCGACTGGGAGAATCCGGACGGGGAATTCAGCTGATGCGACGTACCGCAATGAAGTTTGTTCGTGGACAGGGAGACCTGAAGCTGGTTGGGGAGTGTACGGTCTATTTGGGGAAGATGTCACTATGTCCATCGATACGAGATGCGATGATGAGAGCAGAAAAAGATCGTGTGACCTTGTTGTGAATCCGTTCACCCTCCCTTAGCTTCCCCTCGATCTAACGGGGAGCCTCAACTCTGGGGCTGTGGTAAAGACGCTCGATGGAGGTCACCCGGTGTTGATCTGGGAGATTAACCACCAACAAGCAAGACACACGGCACGGCGTCGGCTCTGATCATTGTGCGTCATCCGCTTTCATGGCACGCCGTGGACCTTCGGCCCGTTCTGGCGTGGGACAGTACATGAAGCGCCGGTGAAACATCAGTCTAATGTGCTTCATGCGCGCTCATGCCACGTCTCGCCGCTCAATATCTTTACACCAGGCTCCGTGCTCCCCCACTCCAGCGGCCGCGCCTCTTCTTTGCTGACCAAGCCTTCCGCTTGATTGGCCTCCAGCTCCAGTATGCCGGGCAGCTCCAGGACGACATTGCCAATGACCGTGCTGAACTCTGGCTGTTGCGGCGCGAAGCGGGAGAAAAGGGGCGGTGCCCCATACGCGATCGTCGCGGTGTTGATCAGTCTGCCAGTGAGCTCTTTCGTGCAGCGGCAGTGCAGCTACATACACATCAGATGTGAGACCTTTGATCGGTGAATGTGCTGTTCTGAATCGCTGCTGATCAGCTGGTGTAAGGAGCCTCGGCTGTTATCGACTCACGTGCATGCGGTATCCGCCGGTCACCTGCGCAGGTCAGCATCGCCCACCCATGGCACCTCGCAAGTGCTCACCCCTATACGGTCTTCCGTTGACTGAGGGTCAACGGCATTCTTCAAACGAACGGGCGAACTCACGTGATGCTCTTCTTTGTGCGGCCACCATTCTCCTCCCCGCGGAACCAGCTCCGCCTCGTCTTCGCCCCACACCCTGCCCTCGTGACACCCCTTCAGAGGATGCGTAAATATCCGATCCACCTCGTCCGGGCTGGGCCGCAGGGACTCGATGACGCTGTGATCCGAGACGAAGCAGACCGCAGCTGTTGCTCAGTTGACCTCGCCGGGAAGAACGACGTAGCTCACGTATGACGACGATGTGGTTACGCATGTGTGCATTGAGGGGCAGGATCGTCATGACGGGATCGAGCACAGCTAGGTGGTGTATGTGAGGATGGGGGGCGAGGGGAAGGTTGACCTCCTCGAAGGCTTCTCGGCGCTGTGCATGAGTACAGACGCAGGGCCGGAATGCAACGTACTGCAGTATGTATGGCCGAAGGGTCTTCTGGGTCGACTTTGCCTCCTGGCAGAGCCTAGAATAAGCCTCGGGACACATACATATGGCTTCGCCTACAGTCTGGTTGGGATGCCGCCTGTTCGTCAGCGATGAGGTCGTCCCGTCAGGCTGGGACTCGCCGTAATGTCTTGGCCCGAGTGGTCAGCAGCACACTCAGCTTGTCATCTCCCGGCTTCTGGAAGAGTATGACCAAGACGGCAGCCTGTTTGACGATCCCGAAGCTACCATCAGCTCGGCGCTAGCTGCGCTTTGGCTGTGACGTACTCGAGCAAAGGCGGCGCGACGTGTGATATCAGTCTGTCTAGACATCGATTCGACTCCTCAGACAGACCCTCCCTTGCCCAATCTGGCACCCCTCTCGGCTCGTCCTCCTCCTGAATGACTTGCTGCAACGCCATTTGCTACAGCTTACGGCCACAGCCGTCTCTGTGAAACTTGGTCTGTCAGGAGCTTCGACGTCTGTGCACGTCGTAGGAAAAGGCTTGGGCGGTTCGACAGCTGAGGAGTACCGCCGTATCAATATATGATGACTATAGCCTTCTGACTGATCGCTCTGGCGGAGGTGGGGACGGAACAGCGAAGATGTAAGGGTGGTTGGGCGCGGCGAGCCGATGCGATCGGATGACCAAGAAGGCGGCCTGAGAGGAGGGATCTAGAGGAAGGCGAGTCTGTGCAGTCCTAAGGATGGTTGTCGCTATCGTGGTGAGAAGAGCGTGTCATGCGGATCCGAGGCGAGTGAGATGGACCTGGATGCTTGTGGGGACCAAGTCGTGCTTCGGGTGATCGGCCAGATCCGATACAGTCAACCCCGCTCCGGTCCATCTTTGTGCGTCATCTCGGCAAACCATTCGACACTCTACTCTCACATAACAGTCATGACTCAAAAGCTCAAGGTCGGATGGCACAGGGAGCACTTCCTCTCGCCGCTGTTGCAGCTCGCGGCGCAGGACGACGGAGCAACGTTCGAGCTGGTGGAGTGTCCAGGCGGGACAGGGGACATGCAGGTCAAGCTGAAGAATGGCGAGATTGACGTGTGTATCGGTGAGTCGGGGAACAGCTTTCGTCTGGGCCACACAGGTGCTCATAGTCAGCCTTGACGGATGCGCTCATAGCTGGTCTAGCGAATGGACAGACGGCGTATAAGCTCGTCGGGCGATACATCGCCAGCCCGCTTCGATGGTGCGTTTGGCCGGCCCGAACCCGTCAGAATGTTGATCACAGGGCGATCGTAACTGGCAAGGACTGCAAGTACAACAGTGTGGATGATCTCAAGGGCACGACTTTCGGTATCTCCAGGCTCGGAAGGTAGGCGAGAAATACGCAAGCCAGCATGGGGTTGACGACGAAGCGGGTCGCAAGTCATGGCTTCTGTGCTCTCGCTGCAACAGGGCTGGACCGAGGAGGAGCAGCCAAAGTTCCAAGGCAGGTCGACCCAGGCGTCCTACCACTCTTTGTGCTGACATCAGTCAACGGGCAATTCAAGCCTCTGCGAGACTCCGTCAACGCGGGTGATAGTGAGTCCTGACGTCGGCCGCCCCGACCCGCGCTGATAGCTCCAGCCTCGGTGTTCCTTTGGGAATGGTTTACCACGAAGCCGTATGTCGACTCTGGGGAGGTCAGGTTCATCGGATCAGTATACAGTGGGTCCCTCTGTCTGAATTTCGACTTGGACGGAGCCTTATGCCCAGCTCCATGGCCGTGCTGGTCGATCGCGGCATCGCCTTCCGCACCCGCAGACACCCTGAACACTTTCTTGTCGTCGCTAGAGCCATACGTCACCAAGTTCAACTCGGCCGAGGCGAGGCAGAAGGACGACGTCGACTTCGTGACTGGTTATTTCGGACACCAGCGCGAAGATGTGGTGGAATGGCTGAAGACGGTGCAGTGGGAAGAGGGTCTGCGAAAGGTAGAGGAGAAGGTCGTTCGGGACACTTTGGCGTGCGTATCTTTCTCGACAACCTTTGCTCATTGGCTGACGTGTCAGAGTGCTGGAGAAGGCTGGGGTCGTCAAGCCGAACGAGTCTGGATGGAATCTGGACACTTTCGTCCGTACGGATGTGGCTCAGATCGTTTAAGCTCCATGCAGCCGCCCATACCAATCTCATTCTGCGCGTCATGTCACGTCCGATGCCAGGGAGAGTGGGACTCTCAGCACGAAGGATCTTTGAAGCACACAGGCACTTACGCTGACAGCCTCCCACGTCGCCGGACTGCGGCCAGACTCACCCTTCATCATCGCCGGACCAAAGGATGAAAAGGAGGGTCCTGTGATAATACGTCACAGCAACGAACGGGCGCCCCCTCCTTTGTCAATGCTAAACAGCGAACTTCCCGCACGGTGATGCATATTCACAACCTCGCAAGCTGCGTAAGCGACTATTCGGCGCACTGTCCTTACCAAGCTTCCACGACTATCAGCAATACAAGTCCACCATGTCCGCTCAACCCCAAGTCCCCGTTTCACTCGTGCAGCATCCAACGGGTGAGAAACCTCGTCTCTTGGATCGGAGATGGTCCGCCCTGGAAAGCACTTCGCTCACCCCAGACGCCCAGAAAGCCCGCATCATCGATGTGCTCCTCGCGGGCAAAGCTGAGAGTGAGCCGACTCAAAGCCATAATGTCATAGCAAGACTCACGCAGACCGATTCTACTTTGCGCTCAATCAGAACAATCCGGATATACTTCGGCTTGACATCGAAGCGCTGGTAGAGTCGGCGCTTGTCGACTGCGAGGTATGGGTGGCAGAGGCCGTAGATGGTAAGATTGGTTCGGTAGCTATCTGGATACCCTTCGGGAAAGCGATCATGGGAACGTTAGTCCTCACTCGTGATCTCGGTTTAGAAACGAGCAGCTCATAGCTGCAGTCCGGAGAAGGACAAGTTCTTCACCAAGATCAAGGCTGCCCGACCAGCCGACCTCAATAAGTGGCACGGCGAAGTGGTGAGTGACCACTGAAATAAGGTGTGGACCGGCTCAGATACTTCCAGCTGGATCCTGTGCGAGCGAGGCGCAACCAGAACCCAAAGGTCAACATGAGCAACGGGGGATACATCGCGTTGTTCTCCACCCATCCCGCGTACCGTCAACAGGGGCTCGGCTCCGCTGTCGTCAACGCGGTGAAACAGCGGGCTGACAAGGTCATGGTCGTGACTCAAAACCGAGAGCTGGTGCGTGGGAATAGGCTCAGCGCACGCAGAAGTGCGCGATGGGTTCGCAAAGCTTACGTCTAGGCCGAGATGTTTTGGGCTCCGCTGGGCTTCGAGACTGTTTTCGAGGAACAGGTGACGCTACCGGATGGGAGGGTTGAGCCGTATCTTGCACTCGTGTACGAGGCCCATTGAGGTGTCTCCGACAGGGGGGAATAATGCATGCCTGCTCCTTTGCGGGGCGGCCGGCGCCTTCCAGAAAGATCCAATGGCGGCACGCAGCAGATGCGTAATGATGAACAAGGCAAGCATCGATAGCATGAGCTTGAGCACTTGCTTGATCCCGCACTGGCGATCGAACCGGGTTGATACCTGCATCCTCTTCTTCAAGATCAACCAAGATGTGTTCGGCCTTGACATTGAGGCCCCCATCTGCTCCCCGCCGGTCGATAATGGCTCAGAGATCTGGGTGGCGAGGACTACAGATGATGCAGTCGGCGCCATAGCACTCATGATCTCCGTCAAGAAGGCTGGATCAAAGCTGTCGGTAGATCCAATCGGTGTGCAAAGTCCCCTCATCGACGACAGTCTAGTGGGAGCCGATATCTCACCAGGATGAAGGCGTCCGCTCGAAGGGCGTCAAGATATGGCACAGATCGCGAGTGGCAAAACGACGGAGAGCGAAATCGGCGCCCTGGCAGCCTAATCCAATGCGCGATCGGCAACCTGGTCTGAAGGTTATCATGAGAGACGAAGACCACCTTGTTGTGCTCGGAGCGCGTCCAGAATCTCAACATCAGAGTATGACTTGTGCGGTCATCGAAGCGGTAAAAGAGAGGTGTAGCGGCAAGAGACCGAGACCGGGAACGGGCAAGCTGGCGCTCGTAATGCGACTTCGGGAGCTGATGAGTCGTGCACTGAGCCTCACACATGAGAGACCGGGACTTGTTTGCCATGCGTCGCAACGTGCGCATCCCATCATGCGACGAGACCAGGCCCCCGCGCAGGTCGAGCGGATCTGGCCCTCGCACGGTTTTGACACTGCGTTCGAGGAGCATCTCACTCGTCCCGGTGGCAGCGGTGATCCGCACCACGCACTTTGTGCAAGTGCGGAGGGCCTCCGTCCCTCCCGGCTCGAGCCTGCCCATTCCACGCCCCGCTCGCCTCATCCGCCACACCATGGATCGCCGCTGCGCCTCACGTCGACCACACCCTCCGTACCGGCGTCAAGTGCTTTCGTCACGAGTCAGTAGACCGCTTGCTCCGCATCCCGAGAACAAGTGAACGTGTCATGAATCAGGTGCATCATCCTACACACTCGTCCAGCCCTAAACGAATGATCCATCCTAAGCCCAGGTAGACTGGATGTCAGCGTCCATCTCGCCATGTCGTTGCACGTCGCGACTCACGGGCCTGTTGGCGGCGTACCAAGCCTTGGACTTGGTTCGTCGGTGGGGGAGCGGGAACTTGAGTCCCGGCTCGAGGAGCTGCTTAATGTACGGCCTCCTGACGTCCTCCTTCTTCTCAATCTCGGCGACTCGGAGGATCTGGACGTTCCTGAATCGGGCTCGGTGTCGGGCAGCCATGTCCTGGTACATGGCCTCGACGGCCTCGGCTCGGGACAGGGCTCGGAACTCCTTGACCATGTTGTGCGTGCCGGATCGCGAGTCGTATCGGAGCCAGATGGCGAAGTTCTTCACCTTGAGCGGCTTCTTCTCGTGGATCTGGGGTCAGCAAGAGCGGTGTGTGGACAGACGGGGGGCAGGACGCACGACGTGGAGGGCGACGATCTCTCCGTTGGCCTTCTTGACCTTCTTCAGCTGTCGGAGGTAGTACCAGAATCGGGACTTGGCGACAACGTCGTTGGGCGCGAAGATTCGCATTCGGTAGAGCTTGGGGGTCTCCTCCTGCTCCGTGGGGAGCTTTCGTCCGACGACGGAGTACTCGGTGAATCGGGCCATTCTGCCAGTCAGCACGGCGTTCCTCTGCGCATCCCACACAGCAAGCACGGCGGCAGGATCCAGAGGGGACAAGAAGATGAGGATAGCGCGCGAAGATGTCGGGTGAAGGCGGCTCCGAGGATCCAGGCGAGGGACGAGGCAAACACCTGTCCACGAGGAACAGGCCGTTGCAACACCCCTCTTGACGCCTGGTCCATATTGTTGTTTGTCGTCAGGACGCAGACATTGCCCCAATAATTCTTCCTCGCCGCGGGTGGTGATGTCGTCCGCTGTCCGTCGTCGATGCAGCCCTTGGTCCACCATCGCCTTCATTCTTATCCCCTCCAACGCCGTCGAGTTTCCAGCCCTCTTCCTCTCGTCCCCCTCCCAAGCTGATTCCAATCTTTGCGCCGTACGTTGCTGTGTTGGACAGGCTGGAGCAGGAAAGACGACTCACTTTGTCGGGGTGTGATGCCTTGAAGGATGAAGAAACGGTCGATATTAACAAGTATCAACGAAGAGCACGCACCAGCGAGCGAGAGCCAGAGCCAGTGCACGGCAGCGAGTGAGAGCCGGCCAACGAGCGAGCGAGCGAGCCAACACACACCCAGCAGCAGAGCCCAGCGGGTACAATCCACACACCCACCGCCCACTGCAGCAGCCCACCCACCGCACCAC
>JAHXHD010001163.1:0-31579 GCA_019857685.1 Papiliotrema terrestris | reverse complement strand
CTCCCCGCTCTTACATCCCGCCAGCTCTCACCGTACCCTCCCTTCCCGTCCACCCTTGCCCAACTGCCGTCACGTGCCAGAGTTCCGCCTGTCCACGCGTCGCAGACTCCGGTGTGAAGGCGCGAGCGCATGACTCTATCGTGTGATCTTCGCCGGGGACAGTCTGAGGGGGACGGTCGGTCCTCCGGCGGACAAAGCAGCCAGACGCGGATGGAGGGCTGATCTCTGGGCGTTGATCGGTGTGGCGGGTATGTAGCTTGCGCGCGGAGCAAGGAGGGTGTGACTGGGTCGTGGATGTAGGATCCAGCGGATGGGAAGGGTAGCGGAATATGTTTGGGAATGTCCTGGCCTAGAAGGAGATGGGACAGACACGATAGACGACCATCCACCCAGATCGTGCAATGTCTGTGCGATTGCCTGCGCCGAACCACCGGGCACCTCTCGTCTTGATCCGCCTCCACGCCCCATGCCGTCCTAACCAAGCAGCCTTCCTGGATGTGACGCCCCGGCTGATGACCTCGTACTCCTCCCCTGCGCGCATTACCATACCACCGTTCAACCCTCGACCCGGAACGCTCGACCCGTAGTGTTCGCAGCGCCGTCCTTTGGCTGGGCCTTTTCGCCGATCCGCACTGCGTCACAGAGGGACGAGGGGTCGGCGAGGGTGCGGACAACGCTCAGGACGTGTACACCGTGACTCGCGGACGAATCCATCTCGCTGGTCTGCTAGGGGGAGCAATGGTAGACGAGGGGGGTTCAAGAACTGCCATCAGCACGGTCCCCCGTTGTATAGTCGGTCCGAATGTGTCTAACTGAGAGGCGGCGTACCTTAGGGTTAGAAGCCCCGTAGGGCACAAGGGGCGAACCGGGCAAGCATTCCTATGCGGGTGTCTTAAGGTACAGTGGGGATGTACAGCTGTACACGCCGGGGATTTTGTAGAGTCGTAGATCAGCGGACGGGGACGGAGCAGCGAGCTGAGCAGGCTCTGAGGGTAGGCCACACGGATGGAGAGGGGGCATGGTGGGTGAGAGACGGGGAGGGAGGTGCACTGCTAGGCGCTCCGCTGGGATCTGGATGGGATGCGGTGATATAGCAGGAATGGGTCGACCGTTACGACGCGTCGATCGGACGCCAGACAACGCCGACGGCGCCGGAAAAACTCTTCTGGTGTTTTGCCGGCTACTGACTCGTCCGCCAAGGGAGGGGTTTACCCTACTCCCAGCATTCAGCATCAACGCACAGATATGCATGATAGTCAGCGGGAGACGAAAGTGAGGTTCTCAGGCTGGTGCGTGTGATGCGATCATCTGCTAGTCTCAGCCCGAGGCGGTGGTCACCTCGACACCGCGGACGCCCCCTCCCTTCTCGAAGGTGTCCCGCCTCATGTTGGAGTTGATGATCGTCGCGCCTGGCGGCGGGATATAGTCGAATGCCGTTCCCTTCTTCGCGACACTCTCTTGCCAGTAAGCGGCGTCGCTCAGCTACGCTAAGCCATAGTCCGGGTCCGCTTTCGGATGTTGAATCTCGGCGTGAATGGCTCTGGCCACACTGGTACTCCGTTCGGCAGACACCGGATGGGAGGCGCGGCCGAGGTTGGTGCCGCAGACTTGTGGGCCACGGTAGAGACTGCATCTTCGGCTCGGCCGGGAAAGCACAATGGTCGATATCGAGGCTTCGATACTGCTTATACAAACAACGACGCCCATGACAGCTTTCGGCGTATCTCGGCAAGGAAGGTGCCCGAGCTCACGAACCGGTGAGCCTGACACGGCTGCCCGATGCCTCGGATCAAAACGATTCCAAAACGGGTCCGATCGCACACGTCATGCTCACCTTCCGCCCTGAACATTCCGAGAAACGCCAGAGCCAGCGAATGATGACATCGTTGACGCCCGGAATCAGAACGGGCAACCCTTTCCACTCTTCCCCATTCATCGTCACCTCGTCGTTCATCTCTCATACACGCACACCTTCCCAGCAATGTCTTTCCGATCAACGTCTCGTCTTGCCGCTCCCCTGCGGTCTGCTGCCCGGGCCACGGCCTCGCGCAACACTGCCGTCGTCGCCCGACGGGCAGCCTCGACTGGTGGACACGCAAAGCCAGGGTCTGACACACCATGGATGCTCGGCTCAGCCGCCGTCTTCCTCCCTCTCGTGAGTGCGACAACACCTGTGTCATAGCTGGATGCAAGGCAGGAGCAAGGGCTAAGATCAGGGCGCATGGGTTGTGTACCGCGGCAAGACCGAGCACGCTCACGGCCACGCCCACCCGAAGGAGGACCCGCAACAAAACGACGTCCAGGAGGACCAGCACGGCCGAAAGGGCCTGGACACGCTTTTCGAGGAGCCCGACCACGAGAAGAACAAGGAGAAGGCCGAGGGCAACCCCGGCGGAGCGCCCAACGCCGAGGACGCCCCGGGTGTGAACAAGGAGAAGCAGGCCGCTGAGCAAGCCAAAGTGAGCAGCATGCGGGCGCAGTCGGCCATGCCGTCGAGAGCCGGGATGGAGCTGATGATAGTACATTGACACCCCAAAGGAGGCCAAGGCGGTCGCGCAGCAGGGTGACGAGGTGACGACCAAGGCGGCCGCCAAGGCCACTGGCCAGGAGGAGACCGCCGAGAAGAAGTCGGCGGACGCGAGTGACAAGAAGCCCGCATCGGACGATACGAAGGAGGACAAGGCCGATGACAAGACCGAGGACAAGAAGGAGGACAAGAAGGAGAGCGGAGAGGGCGACGAGCCCAGCGCCAAGGAGATCAAGGACAGCTTGCATCAGGCCGAGGTATGTTCACACCGTTGCTCTTCGTTGAATTGGACGGCTCTAGGCAGACATACTGACGATCAGAGAGCCGCTGTCCCCCGAGCCGCCCTGGCCGAGGACACCAAGGACAAGTAGGCCCGCATGTAGTCGCCCAAACAATAATCAAAAGGAAGTGAAACAATGCAAAGTTGATTATCATACACCTTCTCCCCCAGGGCTTTATTTGAGCAGAGGCCACACGGCGAGCTTCTCCTTGTCCCACACGTTGCCCTCCCAGTACGGGTCCGACTTTATCCTGGCCCACACCTGCTCGATGTTGTCAAAGTTGTAGATCATGAAGCTGCCAGTGAGGTTGACGCCTCCTTCGGGCACCGATCGTGATTCAGCCTCTGACCCCGGGACGGGCAAGAACGGGCTGCCCTCGGCTGGGCATAAGCATCGGCCATACCGTCCCGGTGGAAAGCGCCCTGCTACTCACTTTGAACGCCAGACGCCCAGTCCTTTTGCGCTCCCTCGAGGTGCTTGGGCCGGACAGCCAGACGCCGCTCGAGCGCATCGGCGTAGTCGGGACAGTAGCACAGGTATCGAGGCATGTTTCGGTGAGTGAGCGTAGGATCAAGAGACGCCCCGTCAAGTCCGCTTTGATGCTATAGGGGGGGAGGGTCGATGGCAGGTCCGGTCCGTACCGGGCTATACCGGCGTCCAGGGGCCTATTTCCAAGGCTATGGCTGCGGCGACGAGGGATTGGCAGGCACGAGCCTAACGAGCGAGCACAGCCGAGCGGCCGTCGCCGATCAGTACAACTCCACCCGTGACGCCAACGGGTCGACCAGCGCAGAGGCTGTTAATCAGGCCTGCGCGAGGTCAGGCTTGAACACCGTCTGCATCAGTTTCTGAAAGTGCTTCATTAGCTTATCGCGCGGTACCGAGGTCGAGATTATGTCGTCGGACCAGCCGAAACAAGGTCTTTTCTCGTCGCTCTCGCTGGGCCGAGCCTCGCGACCGGCGAAAGCGACCTCATCAACTGACCAACCCCTGGCACATCCCCTTCTTGGCGCGTCGACGTCCTCTCTCAACATCAACGAAGCGTCGACGTCCGGCTCCAGCTCGAACGGTGCCTCGGCCCCGGACCACCACCCCTCCGCCCCGTCGCACAGCCGCCAGAACTCGGCCAGCGGGTCGCGGAGCGTTTCAGCAACGACCGATATCCTCAATGTCCCTTACAAGCCTCGCCAAAGGGGCTCACACACCCAGGGAGCAAACTCCGTCTCGAGCATGTCGTCCACGGCAGGCATACACACCACGACGTCGCCTTCGTTCCCGCCGAGCGTGACCACCTCGCCGGTGACGCCCACTGCTGCGCCGACCACTTCGACCTCCACCTCCGCGACGTTTGCGCTGCCGCCTTCCGCGACGGCTACGGCGGAGACGGCCTTTGCGGTGGACACGATGGTCCCGGCTGTGGGAGGGAGTCCGAGTACAAGCTCGGCGAGCGCGACGAGTCGACTGCAGCTGCAGAGTCTAAAAGCTGCGGCGCAAAAGGTTGGATTGGGCAACGGGAGCATGGGGATGCAGTTGGTGGATACGATCTTTGAAAAGAGCCAGGCGGGAAGGGGCAAGGCGGAAGGCGTAGAGTGGGTGGAGCTGCTGAAGCTGATCTCGGCGGGCAAGGTGAGTTGATGCAACGCTCTTCGGTCACGAAATCGCTGACGGGCTGGCCGTCTTGCTTTTGCCAACGACACCTGTTTCGAGTCTGCCCATCACCACTCAGGTCTTGCGTGATCACGTCGCATTCCTATCGTCTTCAATACCTCAATCGGCGTCTGCGAGCCATGTCGACGCTGCATCGATACGCAGCGAGGGTGCAAACGGGTCTGCGACGTCCATCGTGACGCTATCTGGTCTGGTGGGGACGCTGCGCGGGTGTGTGATCGTGGTCGACATGGATATCGCTGACATTCAGCTCCACTGTCGTTTTCGAGTCCACACTGCCGACAGACTCATCCCTCTCCGCCGCCATCCGCGACCCTCTCACTCGGACAGCTACTCTATCGGCATTACGCCCCACCACTCTGCCCAGCGCGGCCCAGCACTTCCCATCGTTTACCTTGTCGACGGAAACGACGCTGCTTCCTTTCCCACCTATCAACAAGTCCACGACACCTGTTGGTGGGCACGAGACGAAAGACCAGCCCAAACCCTCGGGCGGGAAGCTAGGCCGTATCAACCCGTTTATGTCGCTCTTCGGCGGCTCTCAAGCCGCTTCGCCCGCTCTCGGTTCATCACCAGCAGCACAGTCCGACTCTATCCCCTCCTCGCCCTCCAAAGCATCGTTCGGTACCCTCAGCCCTGAACGACCGCGGTCTCCGGTCCATGCCGCTTCACCCTCGCAGCTTCTCTCGAGCCCCAAACCCGTTTCGATGGCAACGCTTGTGACGGATCAAGCCGAGACGGCATCGATTCGATCAGACATTACCTCCCGCGATCGCGACCCCGAGGGATATCACATCCTGGCGTATACGGTATCCAAGCCGATCCGGGCGGGAGATGTTGGCAAATCGATACACAAGTCGCTCAAGACGTCGATCCGCGAAGAACTCCACCGCTTACCGGACAAAGTCGTCGAAAAGGTGTTCAGGCTCGTCGTCGCGGGCGCGTGCCCGACATACCACCCCACGACGGATAAGCCTGATCCTAGCCTCACGCTCGACTATGCAGACCCCACGCTCACGGGTGAGAAACTCCAAGAGGTTCTGGAGGGTATCTACGACGATCTCATCCTGCATTTCCGGGCGGACTCGAGCCACCTCTTTGCAGAAAACTCCGAGTATAGCTCGATAAGGCGCAAAGCGAGCTGGACAAGAAAAGGCATGCCGGCGGAGATGCTTGGCGACAAGGCGGAGAACGAGTCGGAAGGGGCCAAGAAGGAGAGGAAGGAGAAGCTGCGAAGGGAAAAGGAGGCGATGGTCGAGCGAGAGGCGACGGATGGCACAGAGAGGGTCGAGGCGGTTGTGTGTCGTCTGCTCTATAATCGGTGCGTCGCCCGCCGCCATCCCGGCGATCAAATGCTGATGGTAGGCTGTTCTCGCCGCTTGAAAGCGATGACGCCAGGCACGATGAGGCGCTCTCGTCACGCATCGCGGCGCTGAACATGCTGGATCTGTCGTTGGACCACCTTGGACTGATCACGAGGCCGGATGACGCGCCGCCGGAAGAGGATGGTTTGATCGCAAGAGGCTTGGCGGACATTGTTGATCGTATAGGCGAAGGTGAGTCATGTTTGGCGTCTGATAATGCGACTGATAATGCGACTGGCTGACACCACAGAGCTGCAAAAGCTGTCGGCGCCAAATTGCCTCACGCCAAAAGAAAAGGGCGATGTGCTCATGCAGGCGCACAAGCTTGTTGTCGGTGAGTCTGGCGGGGCGATGCTTTGGCCCAAGCACTGAGCGGCAGATGGATTGGCCGATTTGCCTCCGATCAGCTTGCGTCCCGAAGGCGAGCAGTACAAGCCGCCGTCGAGGTCCCCGTCACCATCCCCCAGAGCGACCCCGGCGGTCGAGCAACCGGCATCGGCACCGGACGTGCCCAAGGTGCCGTCGTCGACGTCCCTATCCGATGTCACGCCCGCGGCCAGCAAGGATGCTCCGCCGACAGCTCCGTCCGCCGCACTTGCCATGCGCCGGTCCTCTTCCTCTGGTTCGACCTCACTCTCGACCTCGCCCGCATCTAATGATCCCTTATCAAGCATTGCAGAGGTCGTCGAGCGGACACCACAAGGTCTCCAAGCGACTTCTCCGACTCAAGTCCCACAGCTCGTACTGCCAGACTCGAATACGGAAGCGAGCCAGATAGAGCAAGCCATGTCTGATTCGGTCATCACTCTTCCGGCTCGTGACTCTCCGACGACCGAAAACGGTGAGGCAGCTGCATCGACGGAGAAGACGGCGTCGCGCAGACAAGCGACTTCGGGCGCTGATCTTATCCTGCCGATCATCATCTTCGCGGTGGTTAAATCGAACCCCCCGCAGCTGGCTTCACAGCTCATGTACCTCCGCCGATACCGCTCCGCGATCTGCCTGACGGGCGAGGCGAGCTACGCGATCGTCAATCTCACGGCGGTGGTGGAGTTTCTGGAACATGTGGAGCTCTCTCAGCTAGGGCTCGGAGACGAGTCCGACAAAGTCATCAGGTGCGTAGCGGTCACCACCTTATGGCGTCAGGCTGACTGTAGTGTCGAGGACCTCTCACCCATCGGCCTGAACTACCTGGACGAGACAAACGCCGATGCTGCGTCGATTGCCTCGGCGTCGTCAAGGCTGCGTGGGCGGGTCTTCCAGGTCGGGGAGCTGGCTGGTTCGGCTGCCGACTCGGCGAACAAGGTCTTGACTGGCGTGGTCGACTCATCCTGGACAGCCCTGCGCGGTCTGATTTCGACGCCCAATCAAAACCCGCCGGAAGACGACGCATCGGTACCTCCGCCATCGGGCGACAACCGTCCCGGCATGCGACCCCGTCAGGCATCTTCGTTTTTTCTTGCCAGTGTCACGGCGAGTGTAGCGACTATAGCGGCAGCAGCGGCCAGTCGGTCGCGATCACGGGCGAATTCGCGTGCTTCGGCGATCATGAGCCAGCCAAAGGAGGAACATACGTGGAAGGGCAACGAAGAGATGGTCGAGGTTGTGTCCCGCCCTGCGTCAGTGCGAGAACGAGATCGACAGTCAATCTACCCGAGTGACGATGACGATGCTCACAGCGACAATGACAATGGCGATGGGGGAGACTTGCCGTCCATTGGTGTTAGACATGAGCGGAGCAAGAGCGATACGAGGAGTATATACTCCGTCGCGAGCGCCGTGTCGAGAGTGAAGAGCCGGGATGCGGATTCGATCAAGGAGTCTAGCCGTAAAGACGCGGAGAAGGAAAAGGAGAGGGAGGACGCAAAGGAGAGAGTAAGCATCAGTGATAGACTCGCGTCGATCGGCGTGCTCGGTCGGATAGGTGGACAGGAAACCCCGACGGGGCGGGAGGCGGGTATAGGCGAGTCGCCACAGGGCAAGGTGGGCTGCGCGGATATCAGTGTGAGCAAAAGGTAGCTGAAACCAGCAGTCTGCAGGAGGCTTATTCGCGGGCATCACGTCCTCGGCGCGCTCGGCATCGGCATCCGGAGCTGGACACGCAAGGAGATTATCTCTGCTTTCTGGACGAGAGGCCTCGCCGGCGGGCAGCAACGCTTCGCTCCCGACTGTCAGCCCTGCAAGTGGCCTGGCCGGCGTCGACATCGAGCCGCCCATTGAGCAGTTCATGACCTGTACGTGAGGATTCGCCAGACTGTCGAACGAGACCCTGACCCGTAGGCGACGTGGGCGACATCAAGTTGTCCGAGATCGGAGTGCTGCTGAGGGACTATAGGCGGCTTGGGGGGATTGTCAACGCCTTGAAAGCCAAGGGGGGTGGGACCGTGGGAGCGCAGCCGGATGTGGCCTGATCCTCCGAGCGAGAGGTGCAAGGTGTTGCGCAGGGACAATAGTACATGGTATCATGTGCATATAGATCCAGGACATGATGACTTTACGACGAAACATGAGTGGAATGAGCATGCATAGACAGACTGTCTGGAAGCAAGCGCCGGGGTATAATCACATGCAGCTCCTTTGTCCTCTCCGCCTGCCTTGAAAGGAGATTCTTTCGGTCGCCACCCGCCTTTCACACTGAGAGATATATAGTGACGCTGCTGTGTCAGCCGCGACGTCGCGGATAGCCGTCATTCCATCATCTCCATCTGTTTGACTAGGCTATCTACTGACGCCGACCATACGAGATAATTGCAAACAGTTCGGCGCATAACATGGGTGAGAGTTTCCGCCACTCACAATGCCCGAATGGCGAACAAGCTGACATCAGTCGGAGTGTACTACTCCGTGCGTGCCGGATCAACTCGTCGATCCCAAGTTGCTCATCCAGCTGATTCCAGCAATCGCCCATCCCACCACGTCCGTACCCCTGTGAGATGTGCGGCGGGTACATGCAAGGAACAAAGATCCACCGAACATTCCACCTCTGTGGCATACCCCTCGTGCCACTATCTTCAGATCGACGCGCGACGTGCTGGTCCTGTGGGAACAGCCGTTTCTTTCGTGAGTTCAACGCTCACTGTTGTTCCGATTGTTCAGTTCTTTAATGCTGCAACCGCGAAACGACCACTCCACGGACGCGGATCCGGGGGAGGTGGCGAGCACAAGCTGACAACAGCGCATGATCGGAATCGTTTCTACCCGTAAGTCATGTCTTCTCGTCTACCCCACGTCATCTCAAGCCATCGCGAGCTACAAAGATGGCAAGTGACCCAGATCAGCCGGGTAGCCGGAGACACGAAAACCGCCCAGGACTTGGGCATGCTAAACACCCAGGCTGACGCTCCAGAGGAAGGCGAAACCCGGGCTCGTGGTTATCGGGTGGGGATGGGTGGCGCAGAGGCCGGACGGGCGGACACGACCGTCGGGATGGGTACACTTTGCACTTTTGGCCGAGGAGGAGCAGCAGGTGGAGATGGAGGAGTGGATATGGGTACTACTGAGCATGCATGTGCAGGGCGACCGTTATGCGTTCACTCGGGTGTATGCACACAGCGGAGAGTCGGACAAAACGCAGATGAAGGCTCACGAGTTCATACGAAGGCCAGGGGGACGATATCGGAAGGCACATCGAGCCTGGAGGAACAAATTCGAGCTTATCAGCTCGGCAGAGGCAGCCGGGACAGCGGCAGAGAGCGCTCAGCACCGTGGCTTGGCGAATCTTGCCCCCCCCGCCCGAGTCGTGCATTGAGGCCCTCCATTCATCTTCGTGCGCGCCTATGAGACTACACGTGTCTCGTGGTCAGCGCGCCTCGATCTAGATTATAGCTGCCTCATTCGGATCTTGACCTCTTGATCCATTGATGACCAACCCCATTCTCGCTTACATAGGCCGAAAGTCCCCAGACCACGCGTCACTGAGAGCCCTCGAGGCCTTCGTCGCTCAAGTCGCCTTCGCTGGCCGGTTCTCTAAGTGCCGAGATACACGCGAACGCCCCGATTTGCTCCAGGCTCACCATGCACTCCTTTGCACATGCACCAAACATGTATGAGGGGTGAAGGGTGCAGATACCCGAGTCCAACCGCCACCACGGCCGCGGCGCCGCAGGCATAAGGGCCTGGACCCGTGATCGCCCGAGCGGTCCGCCAAGCATCTTCCATCCCCTGTCATTCCCACAATACCCTCTGTCTGAAGCAATACAGCGGTCTGTTACTGGCTGCAGTGCATGTCCGACGTATAAGACAATCCAGCACACGACAGCGACACGCGAAACGGCACCGCACCCAATAACAACGGGGACGACTGAATCGACGGTTTGCCACTGGCGCCGTTCACGTGTGAGGCCCTCGTCGTCAGGCTCTGACAAGGCCCGTAACCAGCATCGCGCGCTCTGACACCCTGATCTCATTCGCTTCGCCACTCTCGTGGCCGGCTTCGAAGACGATCTACCTCGCCATCTCCGCTGTGACGGACCCGTCCGCGTGTACGCCGGGTTAAGGTCGCCACGCCACCCCACCGCCGGCAGACATGTACGGCTTCATCCAAGCGCCTCCTCGCCCCCGAGCGATCAATTCCTCACTCGAGGCATCCAGTCCCATGATCGCCCTCGACGGCAGGACACCTGCCCGCCCTCGCATCCGTCGAAGCCTCCCCAAACCCCTCATCTTTAACACAGCGTCCACACCGGGCCCCGAGTGTTCCCTCACCCAAGGGCCGCAGAGTCCTTTGGACCGGCTGAAACAGCTCAATGAACAGATCCTGACGGTCCTCCAAGCGTACTGCGCCAAGCCACGTACCTCGCAGGCGTGCGTCGCCGCCCTGCAGGGGTTTTATCGGCGAGCAGTCGCGCTCGACCCGGTCCTGTCGGCCCAATTTGGCGGTCGCGACCCCGTCAACGTCGTGTGCGCCTCGCCGCAGGTGGGCAAAGATCCCACGGCGAGGAAAGCGAGCAGGGCGGCGACGATGCCGGTCTCTGCGAACGCGTCGACCCCCCCGCCAAGGTCGATCTCAGGGCCGGCGGTACACGCCAGCTGGCCTTCTCTGACCACGCCTTCGCGCGCAAAAAAGCAAGGGCCCACCCGGCAGGAAGTCGATGATCTCGAGAGGGATTGGTGGTCCTCGGAAGCGGCGGCAATGTGGTACGGCCCCAGACCGGGCAACAGGCTGATCACTGTGTCGCTTGGAGACGCGGGGTCCATAAACCGCGCGCAGAGGGCGGACAGCTGGGAGAGCGTGGCGAGCGCCGTGAGCGGCACGAGTGATGTGGCGGAGAGCAGCGGAGACGGGTCCGCAGGGGCTGCGAGCGGTCAGTCTGGGCAAGCCGGAAATGGGGGAAACGAAGGAGATGACGCCGACATTCACCGCAAAGCAAGTTGTCGGACATCGGGTGCCGAGGGTCATCGCGCCCGACACGACCTTGCTGTTCATCTCAAGCCTCACTCGTGGTCGAGCGGCATCATCAGGCGAAGCGAGGGCTTTGCGAGATTGCACCACAAGTGCGTGGCCCGACCTGTCAAAGCGTGAATGTGAGCCAGGGGCGGGATTCAATTGTCAAGAAGAAACTTTTGGGCGGGTGGTGTTCATGCGGGGGTATTCGATCCGAGGACGGGTTTCCGCCGATGGGTATAGCGCCGTGTACTTTCTACTGCGTGCATGGTCGTTGGGTCTGGGTGACGTGTGCGATGCATGTGCATACTGGCCGCAGGTGTGCTCGAGGGCGGAGCGGGAGCGGGAGCGGCGATCGCCGTGTCAACACCAAAGATTTGGATTCCAGTGTGCACCTCCATCTCGCACACTTCTGGCACATCCTGCGCCCAGGTCCCTCAACAACATGGCGTTTGCGCAAGCTGAGGCCGGACCATCCTCGGCTCCGTCATCGCCAAAGGCGCCGAAAACGAAGCGCGTAGCAGAGCTCGCTGGCTCCGGGTCGGAGGACGAGTCGTACCTGGTCGACGAGAGCCCCAAGGCATCACCCCGCGGCAACAAGAAGAAGCGGAAGCTGGATGGCAAGCAGAAGAGGGCAGCCGAGGGGGACAAGGACGAAGAGAGGAAGAAGAGGCGGCAGATAGCCGATGAGCTGTTTGAGAAGCGGCAGGAGCTGCCGTTCTACCAGGGACGGCGGATGATCTTGGAGGAGATTGTCAAGCACGATACGACGGTGGTGAGTTGACGCATGGTCCTCGAGATGCTCAGAATGACGAGATGAACTGACACGTAGATCATCGGCGAGACGGGATGTGGAAAATCCACCCAATTGCCTCAGCTCCTGCGGACGCATCCGATCTCGCTGGACCACTTCTCGCCAGACGACCCGCATGGCTCGAGGTTCGCCCGCGGACCGAGCATCGCTGTGACACAGCCGAGACGGTTGCCAGCTATTGCACTGGCCAAGCGCGTGGCCGCGGAGATGGGCGTACAGGAGGGGAACGAAGTGGGATATAGCGTCAGATTCGACGATATGTGCGGCGACCGGACCAAAGTGCGGTATCTGACTGAGGGAGTCTTGATGCGGTGAGTCCAGATCGGACCTCGAGACAATCAAGGCTATCACTTGGAAGCTGCATGTCTCGATCATGAAAAGTCTGGCAGCGAGCTGACCGGTAGGGAGCTGGCCAATTCCGACAGTCCCGATGAATCAAAGCTGAACCTCCTCCTGCGGTACGACGTGATCGTGGTGGACGAGGCGCACGAGCGGACATTGAATACCGACTTCATATGCGGTGCCTTGAAACGGGTGCAACGGATACGGAAGAGGCTCGCGGCCGAGCAGAAGACGGCCAAGGCGACAGCGAACGGTGCGCTCAATGGCTCGGCCAACGACGATGCCAAGGGCAAGGGAGACGAGGTCAAGGAGCTTAAGATCGTGATCATGAGTGCTACGCTCGATCCGGCCAAGTTCACCAACTTCTTTGAGACGTGAGTCCTTGGGCGCTATCTGGGCTGGGGCGCCGAGCTGACGGCAGCGGACGCGATGCGCTGCTCGTCAAGGGCCGGATGTACGAAGTGGCGACGCGGCATGCCACGGCACCTGTTGATGATTTTATCGATGCGGCGGCCCGAAACGTCATGCAGATCCATACGAGACCGAACGCGAATGGCGACATCTTGGTGTTCATGCCTGGTGAGCTTGCATCACCGAAAGGTAGCGCGGGATCTGACGGTAGGATCCGAGGAGATTGAGAATTGCTGCGAGCTCCTCCGGCGCGCGGCGGCAGATCTCGGGGATGACCAGACTAGAGTAAGTCGGGATGTTGCTGCTAAGGCTCACATCAGCTGCAAGTCATGCCGCTCTACGCCAGCCTTCCGCCCAGCATGCAGCAAAAGATCTTTGACGCAGTACCTTCCAAAACTCGGCGCGTGATCGTCGCGACAAACATTGCCGAGACGAGTATCACGATACCTGGAGTAGCGTACGTCGTCGATTCGGGTTATAAGAAGGAGAAGGAGTACATTTTCCGCACCTCGGGAGGTGGGTTTGGCCGCACTGCCCTGGTTATTTCGCTGACAGCAGCCATCGAGCATCTGGCGAAGAAGCAGGTCAGCCAGGCGGCAGCTTGGCAGAGGACAGGCCGAGCAGGTCGAGAGAGAGCAGGGGAGTGTTACCGGCTGTTCACGAATGAGCACTTCAGCAAGCTCAAGAGCTTCGACGAGCCGGAGATCAAGCGGTGTAACCTGGCTTCGGCGGTGTTGCAGCTGATCGCCATGGGTCTCGACCCATTCGAGTTTGAGTACATTGATAGTCCGGGTCGCGACCCAAGTGAGTCGCCTACCCAGTTGCTATCAGCCCGCTGACATCAGTCGCGGCTGCTTTCCAAACTCTTGCTGGCCTCGGAGCGCTATCATCCCCTACTTCAGTGACCGAGCTCGGCCGAGACATGCTCAAGTACCCCCTCGATCCGACTCACGCGCGGATCCTGCTTGCTTCATTCGATTTCGGCTGCCCCAACGAGATTATCGACATCCTTGCGCTGCTCAACGCTGGCGGAGCGGTGTTTGTTGATCGGTCGTCTGACCGGGACAAGGCGGCCGAAAGTCGACGCAAGTTCATCAGCCGAGACGGTGATCACTTGACGGCGCTGAACGTCTTCCGCGAATACATTGCGCTGAGCCAGTCAAAGGAGACCCGGTCAGGAATTGGACGATGGGCAAAGGAGAACCACATCAACCTCAAGCCTCTGGGACAGGCCGTCAAGATCCGAGAGCAGCTGAGGTCGCTTGCGGAGAAGCACGGAAAGGACTGGAAGGTCTCAGCTGGGGCGGAAAGCGGGTTGGTGGTGCGAGCGTTGCTTCAGGGCTTGTTCATGAACACGGCCGTCATCCAGGCGGATGGGACGTACAGGCAGACGGCCGGCAGCTTGGTGCGTAGTCAATCGCAAGTACGACAAAACTGACAAGCAGCAAGTCAAGATCCACCCGTCCAGCGTGCTCATGAGCAAGAAAGTCCCGGCGATCGTGTATGATGAACTGGTGAATGGTTGGACGGGACCGTAGCGAGGTCGCAGCTTACAGCAGGCCATCACATCTTCCATCTACGCCCGGAACGTCTCCTCGTTCGACCAGGCCTGGCTCGGCGAGATACCGTGGTTTAAGCAGAGCGGCACCGCGCTTGCGCAGCCTACTATCACTTGAGCAGCATGTCAATATATCTAGTCATATCCTGTACCTTGCATTGTGATATCCAGCGACTCCAGTTCAATGGCATGCATGATCGCCCTCGAGTTTTGAATCGAACCGGTCGAAGGGTCAGAGGGCATAAACCCGGGGCACCGAACCGAAACGCGTCACCCCCTGGTCGGCGTTGGTTGATCCATGATTAACAGCGTCGTACCGAATTTTGATCGTATTGAGACTGATCTCGCGTGTGCACACTATACCCACACCATCGCACAGCATACCCACACCGTCGCACAATATACACACGGCTTATCGCTACCTCTGGCTCGCAGACGGATCGAGTAGTTGATCTATCGATCACGTCAATCGCTGCAGCCCTCGTGTCCCACAGCGGCCGGACTCGTGATGTACGCGCCTGCCCGTGGTCCAGCGGTAAGTAGCTTGCATTCGCACCAGTGTCCGTAGGCGCAGGCGTTGACATCGCAGGACCCGATACCCATCTCGCTCTTAGCATACATACGCATTGTTGCTCCTCTTGTCGTCCTCGCAGTACCCTTGCTATTCAACTCTGCCCCCCTACGACCCGTCCGGCATCTCCTCGGGCGCGCCTTTGCCGATATCGTCCCGCTCGACTCGCTGATCCCGCACCACCCAGCCACCCCGGCGCAGAAGCAAGCCGCAAGAAGGAATGAGCTCGCTTTATGGCGGCAGGTCATCTTCGTCGGCCTCGGGCTGCTCGAGGCTGCGACGTGGATGACAGTCGTAGGGCAGGATGCGCTGTACCTACGGGATCGAAGCGCAACTACGAGGGACACGGTCTTTGCGGGGGGTATGGTTCTCATCTGGGTGAGCGGGATTTGTTAGGCGGTGGGACAGCCATGTAGCATAGCTGACCAGTAGCTGTACCTCGCACTACGCCCCGCTGTCCGACCCAAAGCCACCCCGTATTGGTCTTCCCTCGTCGCATACCTCGTCCTTTGGACTCTCTCCTTGATCACGCTCGGTCTCGCTCTGTTCGTCAAGTCCGGTACGGGTCATTACCCCTCATGGGCCACAAGAGAGAGCCTTTGGGCGGAAAGCGCGAATGCGGTGGCTACAACCGTCCTCGTTATAGTCACGACCGGACTCAGGCTGGAATCGCCAGAGACAGTCGCTCGATTGGTGAGTTTGGCACGAGTGAGGCCTGCACTGACAGGTAGGCCACGGTAGGACCGGATGATCTTGTGACGCTTGGATCTTGGCTGTCTTTTACCTGGGTCAACCCGTTCATCAATCTCGGCAACACCAAAGAGCTCGAAGTCGAGGATCTACCCAGTCTGTCGATGTCGATCCAGACGGCGCTGGTGTTCGATCGGTTCAGGCAGGTGGCGGCGAGCAACTTGCTGCGGAAAATCTTGCTTGCCAACCGGCTCGATCTATGTCTAGACTTTGGCTTAACTCTGGTCAGCGTAATATTCAATTATGCTAGTCCATTCTTCCTGAAACGGATCTTGTGAGTACTAGCTCCTGCGCAAAAGGTCGAACTGACGGTCCAGGGAAGGGCTGACCATCGCGACCCCGGTTGCCGTCTCGCGCGCTTACGTCTACGCCTTCCTGGCTTTCCTCGCTTCCGTATTGAAGGTACGCCAACATTCCACCTCGCCACATAACTATGGCTGATCTCGCAGGCGGTCTCCGACCTGCTACACCTGTGGCACAGTCGACGAGCTACCATCAGGATCAAGGCCGAGCTGACTGCTGCCATCTACGACAAGGCGCTCCGTCGCAAGGACGCTTCCGGCGTCGTCACCGCCAAGGAGGAGGATGGCAAAGACAAAGACAAGGGCGAGAAGAAGAGCAGCGCCGACACCGGCAAAATTGTCAATCTCATGGCCGGTGAGTGCACATGACCCCATCCAAGCCCCCCCGGCGCTAATCGTAGGCGACACGAACCGGATTGGAAACTCGATCGCAGGAGCGTACTACATCTATGGCGCACCTTTCGAGATCGCAGTCGCGTCCGTATTCCTGTACAAGTGAGTCGGCGGTTGCTATCAAGTCGAGACTGACGATCAAGCATCCTCGGCTGGTCTGCATTCGCCGGAGTCGTGGTCCTTTTCATTGCGGTACCGCTCAACTCGTTCTTCTCCAAGCGGAGCGTCAAGGTGAGCCGTTCTATCTTTCAGATGTCGTGGACTGACATCGAGATTACGCAAGATCTATTGAAAGCCCGGGACAAGCGTATCAGCGTGATGTCTGAGCTGATCACTGCCATCCAAGTAGGTCTCATGTAGCACGACGCTGGTCACGACGCTGAACGGCAGTTCATCAAGTTCTTTGCTTGGATCGGCCAGTGGAAGGAACGAGCTGCCGATGCCCGAAAGAAGGAGATGAAGACGCTTGTACGATGTGGGTCGTGTTCGCTTCATACACGAAGATGAGGTGCTGATGACCAGCCCTCGGCAACGGCTTATGCTTCGGCCTACTATGGAACCTGGCTCCAATATTCGTCACGCTCGTGTCGTTCTTCTTGTCAGTTCCCCCATGTGTCCAGGAATAACCAAGCTGACGATAGTTACATCGTTGTAGCGAAGAAGGAGCTCACTGTCGCGGTCGCTTTCACTGCGATCTCGCTCTTCTCGATGCTGCGGATGCCCTTGAACGTGATCCCCACTTATGTGAGTGACATATGAAAGTGCGCAAATGTCTACGCTAGGCTGAAACCAGATCGTCATCATCCTGCAGACGCTTGTGTCGATCAAGCGCTTGGAAGACTTCTTGAACGAAGATGAGGGTGAGTCTAACGACACCCGTTCGACGAGCTAACAAGCAGTGCCTGACTGGGTGTCATCCTTGAAGCGCAACCCATATGCAAAGGACCGGGGACCAAGCAAGATTGGCTTCGAAAATGCCACTCTACGCTGGAACACCGGCCAGGTCACCGAGAAGACCGACGACAAGGCGAAAGCAACTACCAACCAGCCGCCCTCTCCTAGCAGTAGCGATCAGTCCACCGTGGTGAATGAGCCGGTCTTTCAACTCGCCGGTCTGAACGCCGACTTCCCCATCGGCAAGCTCAGCGTCGTCACAGGTCCGACTGGATCCGGAAAGACCGCAGTCTTGACTGCGTTGCTCGGTGAGATGGAGCTGCTGGAAGGGAAGAGCTTCTTGCCGAAAGATCCCACGACCATCGACAAGGAGTCGGGTCTGCGGAACAGCGTGGCGTATGCCTCACAAACTCCATGGTTGCAGCAGCTGTCGATCAAGAACAACATCTTGTTTGGCGAAGAGTATGACGAGGCGAGATACGAGGCGACGCTCGATGCTTGTGCTCTGTTAGACCTTCGCCTGGTACATGGGATGTCTGCTGATAAGCAGGACCCAGGATCTTGAAATCCTTGAAGACGGCGATCAGACTGAGATTGGTGCTAAAGGCGTTTCCTTGAGGTATGCTGAGCTCGTCATGCTGCCATTGGCGATGAGCTGAATGTCAGTGGCGGCCAAAAGGCTCGAGTTGCCCTTGCCAGGGCAGTCTATTCCTACACCCAACACTTGCTTCTCGACGACCCGCTCGCAGCTGTCGATTCTCACACGGCGAAACATCTGACTGACAAGTGTTTGAACGGCCCATTGATGAGCGGACGGACAGTGGTGAGTGGCTCGTGAGGATGCACTCGCCTCATCTGACGAGCAGATCTTGGTCTCGCATCACGTCGAGCTGCTTCTGCCGTCTGCCGACTACCTCGTTCGGATCTTGG
This sequence comes from Papiliotrema terrestris, assembly GCA_019857685.1. Classification (NCBI taxonomy): domain Eukaryota; kingdom Fungi; phylum Basidiomycota; class Tremellomycetes; order Tremellales; family Rhynchogastremaceae; genus Papiliotrema; species Papiliotrema terrestris. The sequence continues at coordinate 13,391 of JAHXHD010001163.1, read as the reverse complement.
ATGGCCGCATCGATGCCCAAGGTACCCCCGCAGAGCTTCGTGCCGCTGGCGAGCTGGAGGGCCTCATCGCGCTGGAAGAGGCCGAGGCGATCAAAGAAGAGCCGACCGTGACGGATGAGGACGTCGAAAAAGAGGTGCAGGCTGTCGATGGCGAAGAGAAGAAGGAAAAGAAGAAGGGCCCGGGCCGAAAGCTCGTTCAAGGTGCGTGAGATGCTCGGGGCCAGACTAATCATGCAGATGAGGAGCGCCAAGTCGGCAACGTCAAATGGGAAACCTACAAGCTGTACATCGTAGCCGCTACGTACACCACGTGGATCATCACACTTATCATGCTTAGTAGGCTGCGTCTGACTCTCAACCGTCAGAGAGCTAACGAGCAGTCATTGTGCAGCTGTTCACCCTTGGTGAACGGTACTGGTTGAAAGTATGGGGGAAGGGTGAGTAGACCCCCTTTTCGGGCGCGCGGGACATAAGCTGATGGAGCAGCATACACCGTACGACTGGACTCGCTATACACTTTTATCGGTCCTTCAACATCTGCCTCATATGGTCTATACCAACATGGCGGTCTGCACCAGCATGTTTTGCACCACGCGCCACTCGCCGCCATCTCAAACGGCACCGCGTCCACGACATTGATCCGGGATCCGATCGAGAAGTACCTTCCCCCGGCGCAGTCTCATCCTGGTTTCTACCTCGGCATCTACGCCGCGATCGTCCTGCTTGATGCGCTCCTCAGTACGGCTACGAGCGCAGTCGGCTGCTGGGGACAGTACCGCGCAGCCAAAACGATCCACGACCGACTCTTGAACGTAGTCATGCGGGGTACCATCCGGTTCTTCACCGTCACTCCTGTTGGCCGGATTCTTAATCGCTTCTCACGAGGTACGATCACACGACTCGCTGCGGGGCAACCAGGGCTGACAGGCAGATATCGAGACTGTCGATTCGTCCCTGAATGGTTCGTTGCAGACGGTGATCAGCTATGGCGCCAGCTTGGTCGGCGCAGTGGTGGTCGTAGCGTTCATCGTGCCCTGGTTCCTTGTTCCAGCGGCGATCATCGCGTACCTGTACTGGCAGTACTCGGTGCTGTACCTGCGCGTTGGACGAAGTCTGCGACGACTGGAGGCCACGCTAAAATCGCCGATCTTGTACGTGCTGCTGAATTGCAAGGCAAGAGTGGAGGCTAAACAGCAGCTCAGGTTTCGGCGAACTGCTGGACGGCGTGGTGTCCGTCCGAGCGTTCTCTGTGGAGGCGAGATTCATGACGCAGCTGTGCGAGGCGGTGGATAAGACTCACTCGGCGTTCTACTATTACTGGGTATGTCGCCGGCTGACTGTTTGAGGTGGTGCTGACAGCAGATGATGAACCGATGGGTAAGCACAGACATGTGATGCAGTGCCAAGTGTTGACGCATAGCTCCTGCTCCGCTTCGACGTGCTTGGCGCAGTTTCCGTGTTCTTCACCACCCTCTTCGCCCTCAGCGGAGCCGTCGAAGCCGGATCAGCGGGTATCGCAATCCTCTCCGCTCAATCTTTCGTCTCGGCCTGCTACTGGGTGTCTCGATTCTGGGGACAGCTCGAGATGGACTTCAACGCGGTGGAGCGGGTGCAGGAGTACCTGCAGATCCCGCAGGAGCCCCCTTCGACCATTGCCAATAGGCGTCCTCCCGCTTACTGGCCTTCGACTGATAGCGGCGAACACTTCCTGAGCGTACAAGATCTCGAGATCAAGTATGCGCCGGAGCTGCCGTCTGTGTTCAAGGGGTCATTCGATGTCAAGGCGGGGGAGAAGATTGGTCTGATCGGGCGTACAGGTAGCGGGAAAAGTACGCTTGCGATGAGCATGCTTCGATTCACGGAGCCCACGGCGGGTAAGATCGTGCTAGATGGTATCGATATCACTTCGATTGGCGTCGATGACTTGGTAAGCTGGTTGAACTTGTCATGGATGCTCTTGTTGACGTGGCAGCGATCGCGTATCACCTATATTCCGCAAGGTAAGTGAACGGAAGGGCCGCTTGAGAGAATCCTTTGGCTGACGACAGACGCCGTTCTCTTCTCCGGCACAGTCAGAGAAAACCTTGACCCATTCAACGAATACACCGAGGAGGAACTGCTGGACGCACTGTCTCGCGTAAACCTGGGTCCGCAGGACGTCACACCGGCTGCTTCGCGCGTACCCAGTCGACTCCCGTCATCGAGTCGTCTTGCTGCTATAGCAGCCGAGGACGCGAAGGACAAAGCGGAGTCGAGTGCAAGCTCGCTCAAGTCTGGAGCCGGCAAGGTGTCTATCACGCTCAGTACTGAGGTATCATCGGGCGGCAGCAACTTCTCGCAGGGGCAGAGACAGCTTGTGGCTATGGCTCGAGCGCTCCTGCGGCGGTCCAACCTGATCGTGAGGGATAACACATGCTTCGTGGTACCGGGGCTGATGACAGATCATGGACGAGGCGACTGCTTCGGTCGACTTTGCGACGGACGAGGCGATCCAACGGGCGATCCGATCCGAGTTCAAGTCGTCGACTCTCCTCACGATTGCCCATCGTCTGTCCTCGGTGATCGACTACGATAGGCTGCTTGTACTTTCAGATGGCAAGGTCGCCGAGTTTGACACGCCAATCGTGAGCTGCCAGATGCTAGCTTCACCATTGCCTTGGAGGCTGATAGCAGAACCTTCTGCGACAAGATGGCTCGCTATTCAAGAACCTGTGCGAGAAGTCTGGAAAGTACAAGGAGCTCTACCGCGCGGCGCAAAAGAAGGAATCGGACGAGGGCGGGGCCGGCGGGGCCGGCGGAATGGGCGACTCGGAAGGCGCTGACGCCCCTCCCGGTCACCACAAAAGCGCCGAATCAAGCACGAACGAGACTTTTTGATTGCATGCATGAACGTGCCTAGTCGAATTTCATGTTTTCGAGGTTGACTTGTTCGCGACGCACGCCCATCTCTCGGGGCACATTGATACCTAGCAGGCGCATCCGGCCAATCTCGACGCGCTCACGCTCGACGCGGCGGAGCTCTTCGACTTCTTCTTGGGTAAGGCTTGGCCGGCGTTTGCGTGCCTGCGCATCAGTCTTGCGTCCTCGTCCTCAGAGGGAGAGAGCGGCGGTCCGGCCAGCTCGAGATGAACAGCTCACCTTCACGCTGGAGTTGTGGGCCTTGAGGTCGGCCATGACATCATATGTCGGTCCGTCGTCGACGGGCAGAGTGTACCCCGCACGGATCATGCTCATATGATGGTGATACTTCTCCAGGTCGTAATACTGTCATTAGCTCCACCAGCTTGGCGGCGGGCATGGGGCTGCATACCTTTTCGTGCGCGAGCGTAGCTGGAATGAGCATCTACATAGAAGTGCCGGGCGAATGCTCACCAGTATTGTAGTCCTCGATGAATGCCAATAGTTCTCGTCGGCTCCGATCTCGAGACAACGTGTCGGGGTTGAGTTTCCTCTCCTCGATGAGCCACGCTTTGAACTCCTACAAGTCAGCGGAGGACATAGCCATAGCTTTTGAACTCGCCGAGTCCTTCTTGTACGCCCTGCGGGTCAATGACCAACTTCACAGTACGACGATGCGACTCACTCGGCCTCGGTGATGATCCCGTACTTCCCCCACGCGATGCTTGAAGACGCAGTGCTGTGCTTCTGCCCATCAGTCATGTATGACGTTTCGTTTCCTAGAGCGCGTACTCTGTCGTCCTTTTCTCGGTTGCGCTGCTTCCGCCGGCGCTTGTCCTTCTATCCATCAGACAGGCCCATACCGGACGGACGCGGCCAAGCTCACATCCTTGTCTTCGTCTCTGCTTCTCCGCCTGTGCTTTCTTCTTCTTCTTCGATCAGAGTCCGAGGACTCGGTAGAAGTGTCGCTATCGGTGGAGGAAGATGAAGACGAACGCGAGCGTCTCCGACTTCTTCGGCGGCGGTCTTCGTCCCTCCGTCGCTCGTGCCGGATGTGATGATCACGATGATGACCACAGTCACGATCCCCGCTCCTAAAGCTATCTCGGCGCCGTTTCAGCTCTCCGGGGTCGTCCAGGTAACGCCTCTTGGTACCCCTTCCGTCCCTATGATCTTCCGGGCTGCCTGGCCGGGCGCGGTGCTCATCGTCACGTTGCGGTCGTCTCAGCCCACGGCCAGTTGGCTCGGCGTCCCGATTTCGAGATGGTGACGGTGTTCTGCCATGTTTATACCGTCTATAGAGGGCAGCAGGACCGTAAGCACTGGGCACACGGCGCGAGAGGATGATCTTACCGAGACGACCCTGCGTCTCGTTCGTCACGGTGCCTCTCAGGAAGTAACGCCCGACTCTCTTCGTCACGGGGTGCCATGTCTCGATGCGAGCGACTGATGGATGACGACATGGCTGCCGCCGTTCGGAGGAGAGGTCTCGATGAGGGAAAGAGATGCACACTGTGATGAAGGTGCAAATGGGAAACGGCATAGATGGATGGGTGGAGGTGCTTCGAGTCGCGGCAGTGGCATTCCGGTTCAGGACAGGCGTTTGCATGCGGTTGCGCTGTACGGCATCCAACAAGGTCACAAGGCTACGAAGATGTGCTCTTGAGGGTTGACATGAATCACCCTGTGACAAGTATGTCGTGGGTCTAGCGATGATGCAACGCATCGTCGCCATTGGTAGACAGGGTAATGAGTGTCTGATTCGGTAAGCTCGGAGAGCGTCACCTTCACCGCGGGGCTTCCGATTCCTGTTCCATCTGGCAGGAACAAAGACGCACCAGCGGCTGTCGTCCCCGTCGCGTCCTGTGCACTCGATGGGGTTCCTGCAAGGGGAGCCCGACGGAGGGGACACTGCGATCGATGCTGGGCCATGGACGTGTGGAGCGATCGACAGCAAGCTCCTGGGCGAAATGCGTCCTGCGGGGTCAAGCATGGACGGTGGCAATCACAATGCATACACATCACCCGAAGGAGCACTTTCCGAGAATGTTGAGCCGGGAACTGGGGGCGCGGCGGAGACTCGTGTCCGCGGTTTAGCCAGATAGGGCAGAGTCACGCAGAGTGATTGTACGTTTGAGTCGTGTTCGTTCGCCCGAGCGCAGCTCGAACAGACCTGGTCGAGCTCAGGAGGGAATTGGTCCTCACTTCTGCGTCGTGGAGATTTTACACAAGCATTTCGCGTGCTAAAGTACTCCCCGGACGGGGTTACCCTGGCGATGGCAACCCTGCCGCTGCCCTCCCATTTTGTGACAATGAATTGATCACCTTGGCGAGGGGTGTAGCTGGGGTCGGGGAGGTTGGAACTCTTTTGAAGGTTTCGGAGATAGTCTGTCAGCTGGGATGCTGACATTACGGTCTTCGTTTCTGACGGTATGCAAAGTGTGCGACGAAGTATCGCTTGCACTGCCTGGATGTTTGTCGAGATTGAGAGAAGGGCGGTGTGTAGATCTTCGCGTTGATCGTACATATGCCTTTGCTCATGTGCGACCAGATCTGCCCGTGCGAAGTATAGCTCATGCAAGCAAGTCCGGAATGTGGGAACGAACTCTGGGGGTGACAGAGATGGAGATTCGACAAGCAGCCTCATTAGGTGCAACCCACTCGCCAAATGCTCGGTAGTCGTGCTGTCGTGTATGTCCCGGGCCAACTGAGCTGTCCGCAAGAACTCCCAGCTAGCCTCTTGAAGACGCGACAAAACCAGACGCGATTGTTCGTAGTACGAATGAAGCCTGTGATCAACGGAAAATCTCACGTCTCTGGCTAGTGCCAGCTCTTCTTCGAGAGTGCCCGGGTCCTTGTGCGACGCTGAGTGAATGACTGGAGGATCGGATACTATGGTGTCAGACCCCCCAATGATAACTTGTTCACTGCCAGACGAAATGATGGGGGCAGATCCGGGAACGCTGGGCACCGAATGTGCGTTGAAGACAGGCGAATATCCCGCACTGGACATGATGAAGAATGGTTGTGGTCCGGGGTGTAATGTGAGTCTGCGTAAAGCAGACTGGCGAGCGAGGCAAGTAAGCAATCTGGGTGGAGCCTTGAAAGGAGGGGAAGAGGTGCCCGCGAGACTTGAGGGGAGGAAGGTTGGAGCAGGAAGACGTCGCAAATCAGGTCTTTGATCTGTATTGTATCCTCCATCCTTTGAGAGAGAGCCATGTGTGGGGGGGCCACTGATGTCACACCTTGGCCTTGACGCAGTCCAGTACGGGACAAAACGGGTTGTTTGCCAAGGACAGAGATTCACAGATATCCCCGCCTTGCAGGCGAAGGGGCTGCATCGTGTGTGGTCGTGTCGTGGATTTAAGGCTTCTCTGGCATATCGGTGACACTGACCTGTGACTGGAAGCTGATTTAGAGATCGTACCTGACTGGCGCATGCGTGCTGCCATCCCGCAGAGAGTAGGAACGGTTGATTGGAGGTGAGAAGAGCAATGACAAATGTAGTATGCTGTCTCTGCTCCACACGCTTGGAGCCTGTCCTGAGAATCGAGACTTTTCTGGGTCGAGATGCATCTGGAGTCACAAGCTAATTCGATCATGGATGCGTTTCTGACATCGTATGTACAGTTGTCAAGGTGACGGAGGTGCTTCATCCTACACCTTGCGTCGGGAGTCGGAGCCGATTCCCCGCAACGTGGGCAAGGTAACGCAGTTGATCCTCGCTTGGGTGCAGCGGGTACAGGGTCGTCCAAGATCCGCATCGCACTGTGCTCGTGCGACTGAGTTGTTTTGGCTGTCAGCCGGTTCGCATAGCATGCAAGCCTTTCGCGAAGGGTAGGTCATCCTGTGGCCCTTTCTCGAAATCGCAATCCGGGAGGCGCCCTCCCACTCAGTGAAGCAGTACCCGTCACCCTCCTCCCAGTGGTATGTAACTTCACGCAGTCGTGCTCCTTCTTCAACTGACCGGACCAGCCTTTGGACCTCTTCAAGTGACACCCTCGTCTTGGTTTCAAGCGGAGCACCAACGGTGCGTTTGAGCAATTTCTGAGTGGAAGCCATGTCAGTCACGAGCTTCAGTACGCATTCGTCCAGTGTCTCAGAAAAAGTCGGCGATAGCGCATGCCGATGGTCGATCAGATCCTTCTGCTCCATATGCAGCTCTTCCAGACAGAGTCTGAAGGGGACGATGAAGTCCAGTGACGAAGGTGGTGGCGATGCTACGATCTGTCGCATCTCGCTCAGGCTGCGAGTCACGTGCTCCCCGATGGGTCTTCCCAGCGCTCCTAAGGAGAGCCTTCGTTCTGCCTCGAGCGCTCCCTGGGCGTGTCTCCGCAGACTCCGAAGAATGTCCAAAGAGGCCTGCTGGTAGGAGTGTTTCTCAATGCCGACTGAGACAGAAATTGGGCGGATCAGTTCCAGCTCAGCCTGGAGTGAAACCCGCGACGAGAGGGCCGTCTGCGCTTGGTCGAGTCGCAAGCCACCATTCTTGAAGGTGGTCATTGCGTCTTCGGTTATGAAGAGGCTGGTCGAGTTTTGCATCGGAAGCTGACTGCTTGAATGCCAGCTGCCGTTTGGCTGACCTTGTTGGGCTTCGAAGTCCCACATGACGCTGATTCTGGAGATGATCTTCACCGGAATGAAAGCGTGAGCAACGAAAAGTTGGGCGAAAGACAAATCGTTGAGAGATTACGTGAATTTGCGGTATCCGTCTGCACGCGGCCAGACGATGGAGAACAAAGAAGTGAAGATGGGTGAGGGGTCGGTAAAGGGGTGAAATACTGTATGGCACCTCGGACTCTCAGGCTAACGTCGCCTTCTAGCAAATATCCCAGCTTCGTTTCCACCCTGTTTGAATGACGATCGTCGCATCAAAACGCCGATCTCGAACGAGAAGGCGGGCCAATTTCCGACTCCAGAGGGTGCGAAGACACCAACGCCTAGGCCCCTCAAGGACTCGGCCTTCTCACAGAAGTCAAAGACAAATTGTGGAGCAGCAGTAGTAAGTGCAAGAGATACAAGCTCCGTGAAATGTCCCCCAGGACTGCCCATTTGGGTACAAATACAAGTGCCGTTGGCGGATCACGGTGGTGCTCTGAGAACAATGCTCTCTCAAGACATGGACCTGAGGGATCAGGTCATCATTTCAGCCACTTAAACGCAGGCAGGCATACAGTCATCTGCTCAATCACGCAGACACGTTTCGCCAAAGCTCCCGCTCCGCGTCGGTCGGCGCAGTCCCAATGACACCTCGCTCCAGGCAGCGAGGGCTGTCTTGAAAGAACACTCTGCTACCGTATGATCTCGAGACGCCGAGTATTGTGTTCCCCAAGGCAGATGCAGCAGAAATAGCTGGCAATGCTCTCGCAGACTAGGTGGCCGTCCAACCTCCGACTTCAAATGCCAGCATGCATCAACGTCCTTCACATATGCGTCACACATTCCGTCGTTTATCATATAACATGCGCTCATCTACCAGCCTGCGATCATCAAACACCAGAAACGACGTTATGCTCGGAAGTCACGAAACCCAAAACCACGCTCTCCAACCCTGCCGCACCCCCTTGCTCATATATCCTCACCGTTATCTCCTAGAACATGCTCGACTGATCGCCACCCGCCGGGAACAACGCATTCTCGGTGAATTTCGCCCCAAACCTGCCGAACTTGCTCTTTGGTTGTGGCTTCGGAGCGGGCTCTTCATGTTTCGCTGCCTCCGCTCGGAGCTGGAGCTCCGCTTTCGCGATCGCCATTCTGGCTATCTGTTCCGATCGTAGCTCCTCGAACTTTGCCTGCGCTTCGGCCCTCTTGGCCTCTTTAGCAGCTGCTGCCGCACTATCATGAGCTCCTGACCACGCAATCTGACCTGGCTCACTTACGCCTTCTTCTCCGCCTTCCTCTGCTTCTTGTCGCTCGAGTCCGAACCTCCCGAACGCGTCGTGAAAATACTGGCCGTCTCTGCGTTGGACTTTGATGGTGACGAAGCTCCCACAGGTGCTCGCTTTGCCAGCATGGAGAAGGAGGGCGTGCCTGTCGGCCGTCCAGCAAAGGCATCGAGGGCTGCCTGACGCTTCCTCGCTGCCTCCTTCGCCGCCTCCTTGGGCGTCAGCGACTTGCCGGAATGCTGACTGCCAAGTTCCACGCTGTACTCGCTCTTGGCGGAACTCGAGGGTGTGACACCTCGTATCTCCTGAGCACTCGAAGCGGAGGTGGTCAGAGCAGAGGATGTGGTGGAGATGTGCTTCTGCGCAGTCGAGTCTGAGCTGAATGGATCGCGCGCGTACTGGTCGGCAAGCGCTTGTGCTTCGGTCGAGCTAGAGGCGGGAGGCGGTGTCCGGTGGAAGAGCCCGGCATTCTCGAGCGTGGATTGCTTGACCCGATCAGGGTGAACCCGATCGACGAGCGCACTCCGATCCAAGACACGATCGGCTTTGTCACTGCGGTCGGGCAAGAGACTGTAACGGCTGTTGAAGGAGCTCTGGGAGCTCATTGAGCCATTCACGCTCCGGAAGCGGCTCAACGTCGCGCTCTCTTCCGGTAACGGCGGCAAGGTCATCTGACCGTACGAGCCATGACCATCGCGCGAGCTCGAGGTCGAGGACGAGCGAGAGTCGAACTGAGGGTATGATAGCGGAGGAAGAAGGAAGGACTCCCGGATGCTCTCGGCAGGGGTTGCAGGATAGCCAGATGTCGATTCCGTGTTCGTCGGCGAAGACGGACGGGTGTACTCTCTGTCGTGCACCAGATCAGGCGGCTGGAGCTGCGAGGCCAGGTGAGACTGATACTGGCGCGACGAAGGTGGTGTATCGATGGGCGGGGGTCGCGCATCGCTTCGGCGTGGAACGATGGGTGCCGCGGCAACAAGCTGTCCCAAAAGGCCGGGATCGATGGGCGACGGAGGTGAGTCGTGCGTCGTGTCGAGCGCCATCGCCGCAAGGAGCGCGTCGACTTGCGACGCCACATCGTCCGTGAGCGTCATAGATTCGGCTCGTGCACGACGGTAAGTGCCTTCGCCCGCAAAGGATCCAGCCATGTCTCCCTCGTCTCCGGTCGAGGTTGGCTTTGACGCGGTTGGTCCGCTGTGACTCGAAAACCCAGCCTGGCCGTGTCTACCTTCGCCGCCGGTCGATCCCGAAGTTCCGGATCGCTCAGATCGCGTTGTCGTCGCGCCTTTGAAAGCCTGGCATAAACCACTACGTCGTGAGTGTTCAGAAACCACTCACATGTGCGACGCTCAACGCCCTGACCTGCAAATTCTGCTCGCCAGCCAGAGTCGCAATCTCGTATATGCCCACTGCTGTCGAGTTGTCGATTCGTTGATGCAGCGCGTGCACAACGAGCTTCGCCAGCCGCTCGATATCGTACTGCTTGGCGAGGAAAAGCAGGGCCGACAGCACTGGCGCGCGGTTCTGCAGCGGCGTCGAGAGCGACAGAGTGTAAAAGTACTGGACGAGGGCGATGCAGACCGGCATCGGCTCGGGTATCATCAAGGTCGTAGCGGTGAGTCGAGCTGGGGTGAAGTTGCCCAGCAGCGTGTCGGCGATGTCGAGGGCTGGTGCATCGCGGACCACACCGCTCAGCCTTTGAACATGCCGCTCATTCTCCTTCCGGAACCAGGGCCACCGTTCCAGCAGGATACGGCGGGAACACTTTACTCTCCGTCCGTCGTCACATTCAACTTCGAAATCGGACGCGAGGCCCTCGTTGAGCGCAGACATACCTGCGGCCTGTACCTTGGCGGGGATCTCGAGGCGGGGCGGGGCGTAGATGCCGTACGTTTCGAGGTTGATCACGGCCATCTGGTCGAAGTTGACGGCGCGACGGCTGTAGTCGGAAGCGAGATCGTATTTCTCGTTACCGAAGACGAGGACCTGGGCTCGTTCCGGCCACAAGACAGCTCGGTTCCAGCTGCCGGCGGCGAGCACGGCGGGTTCGAGATGCCGCCAGACCATGGTGTGAAGGTCCAGCGACCAAATGGAGAAGGCAGCCGAGGATGAGGCGAGGTACAGTCCGCAGAGGATGAAGTGGCTGCCGATGATCCCGCCGGTGGGGAAGCGCAGACCAGGGGGCTGAGATGAGCCGCGCATATGCCCTGACTTGTCGGTGATGACGTGCGAGGGAGGGGCGGTATGGCGAGCCATGGGCGGAACCGGGTCGGACATCTCTTCGGCGGGCGTGAACAGGTCGAGCTCACGCCGGACTTTGGCAAAGTCGTAGTTGGAGTACATCCACAGCTGGCCGCCCTCGCCCTCCTCGTCGATACTGTAAGGCTGAGTCACCGCAGCCTCGCCTGCTTTGGGCATGATGACGCGTTGCTTCGATGTCGCGGCGACTGAGCGGTAGGCACCTTTCGAGTGTTGACCTTGCAGCTCCGGCTGCATCGTCTTCGATACCCAGCGTCGTTGACGCAAGTCGTACACGTTGATCTCGTAGATCCACCTGTGGTGAGCGAGGATCGCCGGTCGTTCCAGGATGAAGACACGTACGAGTTGTCTGCGTGCTGTCCGCCCGAGATGACCAGGTGGCCTCGTGAGACAGCGCTCAGATGGGCGTAACGTGCCGAAGGAATGAGATCAGGGCTCTGGTCTAGGGGTGACGGCTGCGGTAGCCACCGTCGATTCGTACAGTCGAAGAACCAGATATCGTTGTGGACCGACATCGGCTCGGAGTCCGACATCCCGCCAAAGCAGACAAGCTTGTCCTCCCCTAAAAGTCAGCGCCACAAGGCAAAGGTTCACGCCCTACTCACAGACGTCCATGGAGTGAAAGTAACGCGGGCTCGGCCCCTGTCCGGCGTTCAGTCGCTTCCACACCCTCGTCGTCAAGTCCATCGCCCATATTTGGTCGGTGAGATGTCTCGCATGAATGACCTTGCCTCCGAAGAGGAAGATTGTTGGCGGTGATGGCAGCGGCGACAGCGTCACAGATGGGCCCTGCGCATCAGCCTCTGGTGAGAGATCCGTCGCGATCCAGTCCGACCCACCGTGAGCGCAGGGGGGATATCCCCTTTCGACTGGTAAGCCCAGCTGACCAAGTGTGCCAGGTTTGCATCCATCTTCGCAAGGTCCTTCGCCCGTCACTCCTCACTTCAAGCTCTGATCAGCTGTATCTCCTCACACAGCTGTCCTCACGACAGATCGGCAGGGTGTTGTTCGTTGGTTCCTCCGAAGGCAGTCAAACTTCCACGATCGTTGTTGGGGATGAAGTAGGCGACTAGGGGTTTGAAGTCGGCGACTATGGGTTTGAAGAGGATGCTACGCGTACGAGAGACCTGTTGACAGGGGTGAAGAAAGGGGAGATATGATACGAGTGGGTAGATAGAATATATCGACGGCTGGCGGCTCGCACTTCGGGGGTCAGAGCGACGGCCACGCGATACCGAGTTGCAGGGTGAACTCGATTTCGAAACTTAACCCTGCGAGCTTTCAAGGTCACAAGGTGCGAGCTTGATCGGCCTGCCGCTGAGCCAGGGTCAGAGACGTGGCCGAGGCGCTGATCGGGTGATGGTAGATAAGGAGGCCGTGTGGTGGCTTGATGTAGTGATGCGGATGCACACCCGGCGACGCTGTGTCGGGCGAGGTGCAAGGTGTGGGTGGTGATGCGAGCAGAGGTTGGTGGGTATGCGACTTATGCCTGGCGTATAAGCATGAGCCCCTCTCACTGATCGCTCGGGTCTCATGTGGCGTGAAGCTTGACGACGCTGGGGCAATGTGATGGAGTTGTGCCGGGTGGGCCAAGGATGGTTGGCTCGATCAAACGACGCCGGGAGTATGTCTAGCTCCAACTATCCTTTCCTGGTCCATGCGAAATGGGGCAGCCTCCTTTGCCTGAGGGACTTGCGGATCACTCGCAGGAGAGGGGATGATCAGCCGAAAGAAGTGACGGACGGATGAAGTGACGAGGTCATGAAGGGGTCGGAAGGAGGGTATGTTTGGTTCCAGACGGCGGCACTCGTACCTCTCGCCCTGGTACCTGCACGTCTTTCCTTCCGGGTGATCCGCCCCCGCGGCCTGGCCAGATGGAGACTCGACTCACCGCTGATGGTCTGGCCGGTAACCATGCAGATGAAACGAGCGATCAATTCAACCAGCACCGATTTCCTCTTCGGTTGTCGTTCCCGGCTGGTGATGGTACCTGCACCCCGCCGGTCTCAAAGCGCTGCCCGTCCGTGTCTGTGCTGAATCTGGCTGAGCGATTTCTGTGTCGTATCGGAGACACGTTGTGGCCCAAGAGCTCGGCCGCCGGAGAGTTTGAGCAGACGTGAGGAGGAAGGAGCGGAAGAAGAAATGTCAATGTCGAGGGCGAACAAGTCGGTCGACATCAAAAGTGGACGTTCCGGTCTTTCTCGCTAAATCTCCATGCCGGCATGCGGAGTGAGGGTCGAACGGCCGGTTATACAGCCCGCGCCTTTGGCTTTTCCATCGGCGCTATAACATGCATAGCTCGAAATGGGCCACTTGTGCTCCCTGCCTCCTGGTCGAACCGCACACGAC
>JAHXHD010001162.1:0-49795 GCA_019857685.1 Papiliotrema terrestris | reverse complement strand
ACCCATCCCTCCCCAGTCGATACAGTTTGTCTTCCCTTCCCCGCCTCCGCATTCTTCGTACCTTTCCCCGAACAGCTTACCGCCTATATCAACCGTCTTCTCGCCCACCTCCGCGACGTCCCCGCCCTCGTACGATTCGTGGTCAATCATTAAGCGGTTCCAGGCCACGGGAAGGCGGATATCCACCACCGGGTCGGAGGAAGAAGCACTGCAGCCATCACGCAGCAGACAGCGGCTTGGCGGCGAAGAACCCTTCGACGGACGGCCTTCACTACCCTCGCTGGACGCGCTCGGGCTGGGCCTGCCGCAGGTGGCCCGATCGCCGTCCAGACGACCCATGACGGCGCCCGCGTTCACGGCGCCCTTCGGGAGCAATACGTCGTTCCAGCACCTGCAGCAGATGGACGACGCCATGGCGTCGAAACCCCCGATGGTCGCTTTCGATCGGCCATTACCTCCGAGGCCACGAACAAGCTTCGGTGCAACCAGCAAGTCGCCGTATCCCCAAGATTCGGAGTCGAGCCGTTCAGGCGAGGTGCCCTCTACTCCATTCGCATTCACGGTCAAGAGGTCACAGGAGGATTAGCATATCGACAGGACCGAGTCGTTGTATCTAGCATAGCACATAGGCATGGCATAGGCATCCAAGGTTATAATGCATGTTGTACCGGCCATTTGAAGCGGCGTGATTGTCGTCATTCGCTCCCTTCCGACTGCTTCGCCTCCTTCTGCAGTTGCTTCTTCGCCCGCGTGAGCGCAAGCCCCATCCTGCCGTCAGCGAGCGGTTGCGTACGATGCAGACAACAACCCCACCGATTCGCGCCCCACTCCTTCTCCCGCCCCGGCGCATCCTCGACAGAGAACCCGATGCCCCAGATCCGGTCATCCGGGTTGGCCTCCACCATCGTCTTGTCCCCTGTGTCCAGGAGGTACCCCTTCAGATCGTCGTGCTGGCTGAACTTGAGGTAATTGCCGCGCTCGACGATATCGTCGGCGTGCTTGTTCCACTTTTCCTTGTCAAAGTGCCGGATCTCCCGCCCGCGGCGCTTTGCCTCTTCGGGCGTCGGCGCGTCGACGATGGGCTGCGCGGCGTCCGGGTCAAAGAGCAGCGCCTTGCGGTACATCATATAGTGCTCTGCGGTCTTGAACGAGACGGACGGATGTCCAGGGTCGGTGAAGTCGCGGGCGAACCACTGAGAGAAGCACGCGATGGAAGCGGGGTTGGAAGGGGTGATGTCCCATTCCCAGAAGAGGATGTAGGGGTGGATCTTTTGGGCGGTCATCGTGCTGTGCTTCGCCGCGCTGGAAGATACGAGACGCCCGGGATTGAGCCCATGCGCTGGATCGGGGCAGCTGGTGGTAAGGCAGAAAGATCCGATGAGCAAAGGCAGGTTCTGGCCGAACCACATGGAGCGTTCAGAGGAAGACAGATGATGACGTCTTTGGGACCGGTCATTTTGTTGTGACCACTCGGTGACTGTCGCAAATGCCAGATGCATCATGCATGCCCGCGAACATGCCATGAAGCAGAAGCGTTGGGCACGGAGCATATTGCCGAGCCATGTATGAAGCCATCCTCTCCTGCGCCGATCAAGCCGTCCACTATTCTAGGCCTG
Source organism: Papiliotrema terrestris (assembly GCA_019857685.1). Taxonomy (NCBI): domain Eukaryota; kingdom Fungi; phylum Basidiomycota; class Tremellomycetes; order Tremellales; family Rhynchogastremaceae; genus Papiliotrema; species Papiliotrema terrestris. Next base: position 48,179 of record JAHXHD010001162.1, on the reverse strand, counting down.
CCAGCCGGGCTTGTATGCTCGACATCATCCGACCGCCGCAACGCCGCAAATGTGATCCTGTCCGCCGCGGGCTGGACCATGCCTGTTCCATCACGCTGCATGAACTGGCCGTCAGCCTTACTCATAGCGCATTCTATCCACTCGCCTGGACTGGCTGTCCGGCACGCAATGGGTCTTCCATGTCCAGCGACAAGGCACCGCGGCTCGGATCCCCGCTTAAGATCTTGATCATCCTGTCCCCTATACGCAGGAAAAACTCCTCGTCCTTGTTTGACAAGCTCCCGGCGTCACGCTTCTGGATGGCCGCCATGAGCGTCTGAGTCGGGTTGCCAGACCCTTCTTCGATACTGAGGAGGAGGTTGCCCTGAGCACTGCATGTAAGCCAGGGCCAGAGGTGGGGCACGTACGTTGCGATCGTGAAGTCGCTCGTCAGGGGCTTGAGTCCGAAGTTCACCTCCGTCCTGAACTGATTGCGCAGGGCGATACCGACCGTGCCCGTCGAATGGATGTCTTTGCCGTGAATAAGCGTGTGCGGTCGACCAGTTAGGAAAGGTGTGGGCGCGGAGAGCAGGCCGATCTGCACTGAGCTCTAATGGTCATTAGCCTTCCATGGCACCCACCTTTGAAGCCTGGGGGTACATTGCATCCAAACCTTGCAGAACTGGTCGGGGCAGTCCGTCAGATAGCAGCAAGAAAGACTCGGCACTGCATTCAGCATGACCTCCGCGCTCAGACCGCCGAGGCTCACTTCACGCCCTGCAGCTCGTCAATCGCCGTCGTCTCCGTCTCGCCCTTCCACATGCCAGCCCATCCCTCTTCCCGCCTGATATCCTCCACCTCACCGACCACACTACCCCTCGTATCGCCTTCTTGAGACGCGGAACCCGGCCGCTGATACCGCCCAACCTCGGCTTTCGGGCGCCCACTCAGATTCGTCCGAAACGTCAAGCCCGTGTCGAACGTCGCAATGGCCAGAGATGGCTCGACGCCCGGCGGAGAAGTCGAAAAAGACCCTATGGAGTTCGGCAGAGCATGTTGCAGGGCTGACAGGAGCGGCTGGAGCAGGTTTGTCGGAAGTGACGTCGACAACAGGTAAACGGATGCCGAATGGGCCGACTGGGGGACGTCCGCGAGGTGCCGCTCGAGCAGTTCGGGAGTGGGCGAGTACAGCGTATGAGCCCTCGTGCTCAGTTGCCGCTTCGATGTGGATGCTATGCACCGGCGGAACATGCTTGTTGTTGGGTAGCAGTGGTGATTGCAGCGATCGATGAGCAGACCGATTTTGTCTGCGAGGTGGACCAGGGCGGTGGAGGGCGTAGTGTGGGCGTGTGGCACCGGGATTCAGGTGCATAGGTGAGCGAAGGGCGGTCGTTGCGACCTGACATACGGTCAACCAGGCCGTGATCACACTCACCCCTCGAGCTCTCGTATCTCGGTCGTAGATATGCCTTCCTCAACGCGGCGGCTTGTACCTCCGTCGCCCGGCAGCTCTGCCCTTCGGTGGGCGGCGGCTTCCAAGCCTCGTGTATCACGCACGCTTCCACTCCTCAACAACGCTCACCGGCTATCACTGACAGCCGCAGGTACGCTTTGCAACGGACTCAAGATCGCTCTCAGGCATTCCACTTTCCACCATCTCCCATGGCCCGCTTCCCGCAGGAGTCACATAGATAGCTCATGGGCCAAGGCTTGTTGACGGCTAGAAACTCAGCGCTGATGCCCTTCGTTCAGAAAATTTGCAACATGAGGCTGCGTCGGAGAGACCAAGTGCGGGTATGAGAAGTGAACCGTCGTTGGCAACCCTCGTTGAGAATGTGGAAGTCGCTGTGGAGCCTGCTCCTCATCGTCTGAGAGGTCATCGGGGTGGAGCAAACTACTGATGGGATCACCGCGATCGGAAGGCAATGGGTGGAGCATTCACTGCCTGCGGTCATGACAGATAAAGTGCCGTTGACCTCCTTTATTCTCCAGCAAAATGTCGAAAGCGCGGTGGAGCACACACTCCCGCTTCACTCCATGGGCTTCGTACGGGTGGAGCAAATTGCTTTCAAGGATCACGCGCCACACCTGACGACCGCCAAAGTCCCTCAAGCCCTAGCCGCCCTCAAAGGTGTTCCCAGGCTTGAGCGTTTGTCAACCATACCCTTTGAGGATCCACCCCAGTGAAGGCATCGACTACCACCTGGGGAGCTTAGTACTGTATATATGCCGTCGATAAACAGGTCAAATCCCATTCACTTTCAACTTTCTTCTCATCTCACTCCTGACCACCTATCACTACCAGATATGAGCGGCTACAGTAACTACATCAAAGAGATCAAGGCCAATGGTAGGTTGAGGATGCCTCTCGGCGGCTGATTACAAGTGGCGGAGTCCCAGGCAACTAAGTCCGAGCTTGCCACGAAGAAAGACAACTCCAGCTCTGGAACCAAGCAGGGCACCAAGTCGGGGGAGTCCGAGAATCCATCCTCGTCGGGAGGTTCTTCGGGTAGCAAGTGAGATCACAGCTACTCCTGACGATGAGCGACGGATGCTGGCCATTTAAGTCGAGTTTGTGATCACCCGGAGAGGCTTCTACGGTATTGAGCAGTGGATTGGCAGAATGAGATGAGTCACTTTCAGTATAGTTGGGTTGAGTCACACTGTCGAAGAGGAAAGCGATGCAGAGTGTTGGGACGATTGAGTTTGCAAGGCGAGCCATGCGCTGCGTTCGACACCTAGGTCAGGCTTGTCGCTCGATCTGCTGCCTGAGGCTCTGCCTCTGCTCAGAGTCACACGGCGACTGGCTGCTCGAGTCGCCAAGCTTTCGCGTCGCCTACGTGTGGTGATAAACTTTCGTGCCACGCTCTGCTTCAGTACAGACTTCAGAACAGTATTCCCTCTGAATGCGACTCTGACTGCGGCTCTAAAAATGGCACGCGGTGTTGCGGTACTTCTCTGCTGCATAGCCATGTCGTTACAGGCGGTCTGATGCCGCAGGTCGTCGAATCGTCTTCTCTCGTGAATGGCCCAGCGGCGGGTCTGCGAAATAGAGAAGTCCTGCGGCAAGAGGAGACCCAGTTTGTGGTGTGGCGTGGCGCTATAGCCTCGACCCTTTCTCCATTTGTTGTGTTGAAGACCCCCTTGGTAAGGGAGAGCAGTCGTTGCGGGTGGGGCCAGACATGCCAGCTCATAATCCCGGATGGACGCCCCAGGCTGCAGGACGTGACCGCGCATGGCGTCCTGAGGTTAATCTATATGACGTCGTCTAGTTCTGAGGATTACGAGGGCCCTTCCCTTGTGGCGGCACCATTGGAGCATCAAAGGTCAAGCTGGAGCTCGAAGGCTTTAACCTTCGAGCTTGACGAGCGAATGTGTACAAGAGCCAACTGCCCCCCTCCCCGCTCGCCACCCTACCTTAACTCACTTCAATTGCCCGATACCTTCTTAACATGCCTGATCCAACTTCGAATAACAGCACTGACGCGATGACCAAGTATAAGCACCATCTGGACCTACTAGGTGAGTGGCTTGAGTCTCTCGAAGGTCTCGCCGCACTCTCATGCGTTGCAGAGGCGCAGAACAACCAGAGGCTGAGGCTTGCGAGGGGAGAGAGTGTGGAGCAATCTGGCATTACCAATTCGAGTGGGAGCAACAACACCTTGCATGACTTCCAGGAGGAGCTGCGCATGTTGCGTGAGTCGTCCATGCTTCAAGGCGGTCTTCCGACACTAACCTTTCAGAGGTTGAGAACAGGGAGATGCTGATGAGGGCGAGGCAAGCTGGCAGCTCCCAGAGACCGGACACCTCAGGTCCCCTCACCCAGTCCCAGGGCCTTGGGGACACTTCGAGATTGGAAGGGCTGGTGCCCGGTCACTCCAGCACTTCTGCAATCCTCTCCCACCGCCCAACGACAAAGCAGAACAAACGCAGGAGACTGGTCGATCCCAAGGGGAAAGTTGAAGCGATCAAGAACGAACCCCTTTCTACTCGGTGGGCTGGTCAGCAGAGGACCAGCCGAGGTTGTTCAAGCACCGATGCTGCCCCTGAACTCCGTGGGACATATGTCGAGGGTTCCAGTGAGGCTGTTCAGCGGCCGCAGCACCCCGCAGTGAATCGGACACCACTGCCGAAAGCCAGACCGCAGGTCCCGGAGTCGGGACGGATCCCGCACTCGAGCCGACGAGCCAAAAATCATCGCTCTGCCCGTCCTGCCGAGGGGTTGTTCGATGGGACGCCCGGCAGGCTTCGCCTTGGGGGAGCTACGGGAGCTACGTACTCGTCCCTGCTCAACAGAGATACAAAACGCTTGGGAACCGGTGATCCCAGGTCATTGAGCCTGGGATCCGCGTCGGCGACGTCTTTGCCCCCACCTGAGGTACTCGGGCAACCGCCGTTTACCATGAGCGCTCCGACGTCTGGCCCAAGGCACTCTCTACCAGCTTGGGCTGATCCGAGCGCATATCTGGGTAGGGGTTCCACTTCTTCCGCAAACAAGTCGGGGCCTGACGAACAGATGCGCGACACTCTCGATCGCTGACAAGGCAGCCCACCTACAGCGGCTTACACGCACCTGCGAGGTCAGAAGTCGACAGTCCTTTCGGATCTCCTGACGCTCCTTTCCCAGCGACCCGTGAGAGCCACGGCACAGCCGCGCGAGAGAGACTTCAAGGATATGGCCCACGAGCGAAGGAGCTACAAGAGGGCACGAGTGAGCCACTGCCTCGACTGTGTTCAGAGTCGTGGCTGAGCTGAAATAGGCTTTGGTGATCCGGGAAGAAGGCCTTGGATTGCTCATTCCCAGCGCCCCGGCCCTCCTCAAGCTTCAGCTTTGCAGGTTACCCCCTCTCAGTCTACAGGCACAGCAAGGTGAGACAGACATAGACGACACGGTGCAATGCTTGTCCGCTGGTTATAGAGGACTCACTTACAGCGGCTTCGCGGTCAGCGACAGGGTCACGGGCCATTTGCCGGCATTGACGAGAACGAGGGTTCAGCAAGGTCATGAATCGTTGGCTTCATCGCCATCCAGATTTGGCTCAAGGCAACCCCCGCGCTGGAACGCGTCCCTCGAACAATCTCCTCGCAACCAGCAGGTTATCAGCGCGCTCACGACTGATACCAGGGGAACGTTCTTCACCCCAATCAACCCAAGCGGAAGTCTCCAGCGAACAATGTTGTCGATGAGGCCCGAAGACAGGCGAGTCTTCTCGGATCTGAACCAGGATGGAGTCTTCTCGGATCTGAGCCAGGATGCACAGCGAACAGTCAGGTCAATGAGTACCGAAAATCAGGAGTGGATACTGTCCCTGCCGCGCGAACAGAGGGACGCGTTTTTCCACGTCAAACCCCAGGGACAGCAGGAGCTCTTGAGTTCGCTGCTCGATGAGCACCAACGACGATGCGTTCTCAGTAACATACATGAGAGTGAGTCAGCTTCTCGAGCCCCCTGATAGCTCACGATCAGTCGAAAAGGCAAAGGAACATTCCCTTGCCGGATCCGAACCGGCCCCAAAGGTCGAATCTGGTTTTGACGATGTCACGGTGGCGAACGCATTCGCAGGCGCAGGCTTTGAGTCGGCTACCAGTGTGGACGGAGTTGACATCAAGCAAGAACCGGGCATCGAACCATGGGGAGGTCCGAATATGCATGCCGACACCGGCACAAGGCGGATGACCAGCGGGTATCCGGGCGGAAGGTGGACTGTGCAGCCAACGTCCGGAGACCCGAGAGACTCCTCTTTCGGAAGGACTGATCGAGATGAGTCGAGTGCCTCGGGGTCCAACGGCTGCTTCAAGAGGGAGGACTGACGTGAATGAGCGAGAGTGTCGGATGACGAAGATGTGGAATACCGACCGATAGTCCGGATGGCTTGCTGCCACTGCCGAGAGCTACGAACGGTGTAGGGAGGCGGTGTACATAAGTGATGAGAAGCTTTTCAGATGGTAGATGCGATCCTGATCAGATATGAACAACCGAAGAACCCCTGTGAGCTAAGACAGATTCGCCAACATGCAACTCCATTCAGAGTCCGGTCCGAGCATCGGCGAAGTGGAGAGACGGGCTGCTTCGGCACCAGGGAAGGACCATGGATGTGCAATCAGAGCCGTTGAGCTTCATGCTGCCCAGCTGGCGTCCAGTGTTACGAGTTCCACGTGATCACCATTCGCCCGCATGCCGTATAAGGAGTGAGCACTGGCGCTTGCGCCCCTACACCTACCGCCGCTGACCTCGGCAGAGCATAGATCCTACGGTCTGACACAAAGCTGGTAATCGGCAAGATCGACCAAGGCAAATGCATACCGCTGCCCGGAGAGCCACAATGTGCACGAAGGGACGGGAATGAACTCTTGATAGACTCGTCGAACACCTACTTGCATATCAGTCGCAAGCCCCCGCCACTGACACCGCTCACGAAACATACCCCCAGCAACCATCGGGCACCTCAAGTCCAGGAATGACAGCTCGTCGCCACTTGATCATGCCGTCTGGCCATCGGACGTCCGCCGACTCACGCAAAACCCGCAACAATGCATCGTAATGACCTGCGTCATGACTACAGCAGACTGTACCGCATGCCCTTTATGCAATCTACCACCTGCTGCCCGTTCCCCTCGTTGATGGTGTACCCCTGGTTGGCGGAGCGTTGGCACCGCCACGACCAGACGACCACTTTCCGCTCGGCCTCCACGTGCTTCCACCAGCCGGCGCATCCGCCGCAGGAGCGGCGGCAGCCTCCGGCGCAGGCGAAGCGGGAGCGGGCGAGACCGATCCGTTCGCAGCGGGAGGCGTGGCAGCACCGCCGGCCGCAGCCTTGGCGGCCGCTCGTTCTCGCCATCCGCCAGTAGCGACCGGCGTCGGGGCGAGTCGTGGTGGGGCGGCGCCAGACGGGGCAGCAGCGGGCTCGGCTCGACGGATTCCTCCTCCGCTGCCGGCTCGCTCGGCTCTGCGCCGTTCGGCCTCTTCCTCCCTCTCGCGCTGTTTCCTCGCGATCTCGGCGTCCCGCGCTCGCTCGGCCTCTCGCTCCGCTCGCGCCTTGGCAACCTTCTCTTCCTGCTCCTTCTGCCTCGCCTCGATCTCGGCTCGAGCCCTCGCCTCCTCCTGGGCTCGCTCCTCGGCCAGACGGGCCTCCTCCTCCTCGCGTTCTGACGTCAGCTGCGAACAGGTGTATATAATCGACAATCAACCCACCCCTGACACGTCGTTCCTGCTCCTCCCGCTCGGCGATCTCGCGCGCGATCCTCTCCTTCTCCTCCCGCCTGCGGGCCAGCACCTGCGCCTTGAACTTTGCCTTCTCCTCGGCGATGATGGCGGCAGCCTGCTCTCGGGCCTGCTGGAACGCCTCCTCCTGTGCGGACGCGACGGCCTGTCGTGTGACAAGGTAGTCCGGCATCATCCTGCCCAATCGGGTCTTGAGCTCCACCGTAGCCTTCTGCTGAGCGATGGCCTGCTCCCGAGCGAGGATGTTGGCTCGCTCGTGGGCGGCGCGGTCCTCGACCTTCTGTCTCTCGTAATCCTCGGCCAGCAGCGGTCGCTCCTCCTTTCGGTACGCCCTCTCGAGGTGGTCCACCCGCTTGCCGACGATACGCAGCTTGTCGTTGAGCTCTCGCTTCTCCTTGGCGAGCTGCTCGACCTGCATGGCGACAAGCTTGCTCGAGTCGAGGTTGTCGATATTGCTGATGTCGACCTTAAGGTCACCCTTGGCGGCCAACGTCTGCGCGAGCTTTTGCGCCTCCTCTCGTCGAGTCTGCTCCATCTGCTTGGTGATTCGCTCCTTCTCGGCTTGGATGGCGAGCTCTCGGTCCCGCTTGACGGCGGCCTCGGCGGCGGCCTTGGCCTGCTCGGCCTTGGCGGTCGACTCCTCTCGGTCTCGTCGGAGCTTGGCCTCCTCCTGCAGCTCTCGTCGCTTCGTGACGATCTGTCGTCGGTGCGCGACAGCCTTGCGCTCCTCCTCGGCCTGCGCGATAGCAGCCGCGAACGCATCGGCTCGCGACGAGGACGCGACCGGGTTGAGGTAGTTGACAGTGTTGTACAGGCAAATAGCGAGGTTGGACAGTCGGTTCAGGTCGGTCGTGTCGCCGGTGAAGGTGATCGACTTGGCGACGTGGTCAACTCGGGCCGGGATCTTGGAGTCTCGGGCGAACGAGATCAAGAACTTCTCGAGCGCAACGATGTCGGTGGCCCAAGCGGTTCCATCGAACGGCTTGACGAGGTCGAGGATGGACTGGAGCGAGATCGAGTCGTAGAGTTCGGACAGCTCTCGGAGGAGCTTAGAGAAGACGACCTCCTTCAATGCGGGCAGGTACGCCTGGTACTCCGGGGCAAGCGAGCTGATGAGGGGAGCCAGACGCTTGGCAGCGGTGAGCGGTTGGAAGTCGTTCTCGATGATGTTGTACAGCTGTCGGATCTCCGGCGAGACTCGCTTGACATGTCGGCCAGCGGCATCTCGGACGAGCTCATCTCGGGTCGGCATCGACTGGAGGTTGAGCAGGCTGACAAGTCGCTGCTTGGTCTCGACCTCGCCGTACGGCACTGCCAATGCACTGAGCAGAACCGATCCGGGCGCCTTGACGTTGACGGTACCGGCTCGCTCCGAGTAGTGGTAGTAGTGTGCCCAGGCCGCGGCGTGGAAGACGGCAGTCTGCTTTCCTCCTTCGGCCTTGAAGATCTGCGTCAACTTCTCGTAGTACACCGCCATCATGCTCGGCCTGGCCTTCTTGCCCTGCAAAAGCTGGTAGACGTCCTCGACGGATCGGAACGCCTCCTGCCACAGCTCGAGCTGGACCGCCGTCTGGAGCTGGAGGAACCGGGTGTCGAGGTGTCGCGAGAGGGTCTCGGGGTCTTGCAGGTTGACGGCATGTTGCTGATGGCCGTACTTGGTCGCGTTCGAGATGTCCTTCCTCAGCCTCTGCTCGCAGAGTCGTCGGAAGTCGGCCTTGCGCTGATGCTCCTCGCAGAACTTGAAGGCGCGGTGCGCGATCGACTGGTAGATCAACTCGAGGCGGTCGTTTCCTTTGGCGACGTCGAGCGAGATGTCGTATGCGTCCCAGCAGAACTTTTGGGCCGGGGCGATCAACCTCCTCTCGATCCGCTCTCGGTCTCCAGCGTTGTCGATGAACGAGTCGAACAGCATAGCAGTGGGTTGCAGCGGCAGCTCATCGTCGTCGACGGGCGAGTCCGGCAGCGCCTCGACCTCCTTCTTCGCCTGGGCCGTGGCAGTAGCAAGTCGCGCCTCGGCGGCCTTGATGAAGTAGTTCAGGACCGTCTCGACGGATTGCACGGCTGTGCTCTGAATGGCGTTCTTGTACGTCAAGAGGGCGGCGCGGACATGTTGCTTTCGCGAGTTGGCGACGCAAAGATCGATGAACTTGAGGACAATGGGTTCGAGGATGTTCTGCGCGGTGTGCTTGAATCGTTTTCTACCGTCAGCAGAACACTCGGAGTGGACGATGCACGCACGACTGGAAGACCTCCCAGAGGTTCTCGAATGCTTGCTGTTGCGACTGCGCGGTTCCGAGGGCGAGCAGCTCCTCGGAACGCTAACTGTGAGCCCAAATTTCACAATGACCTTTTGATCCTCATCTCGCGATGACCCACCTTGAGCGCGTTTTCGGGTTTGACGTAGATGGGCGGCATGTTGAGCGGTGTGTGCCTTTGTCGACTGCTTGCTCGTTGCCGATGTGGATATCTATGCAGCGAGAGCTAGTCGAGTGTGATTTGTGTATGCAACAGCTAAGGCAGCTAAAGCTGGTCCAGACTGTGTGGAAAAGTGAAGATGATGGCGCACGCGCATAGATAGCAATCACCGTAATTCCGTACGATGCGAGTGTGGCACTCTGTGGGCTCAGTGGCGTCACCGGGTCGCATGCGGTTAATGACGCCGCCGCCCGCCAGTCCATCATATCATGGCACAATAGCACTCACTGCGTACAAGCCTTCCCGTACACCGCATCTTTCACTTCTCTTCGCTCTCACATCGCACGACACACCGTCGGCACGACATCATGGCCGCCTCGCTGCAGCATCTGTGAGTGAAGAAACAAAGCTCTGCAAAATCCAAGCACTGACCCGTAGTGGCCGAGGAGGTGAGGTCTCGCCTGCTCAACATCATACTGACAATTCGCAGGTCTTCGAGTGATCAAGAACTACACGAAAGGGTACACAGACACTCAGGTGCGATGCGCGTTGGATCTGATGTTGCTTTGTTCTGACATCGCAGACAAAGGTCCGAGATGCGACATCGAACGACCCCTGGGGACCCTCGGGTACCCAAATGAACGAGATTGCTCAGTTGACCTACAACCAGTGAGTGTTGAGGGGCGGGATGGTCCTGACTGGCAGGAACGACTTTGTCGAGGTTATGGAAATGATGGATAAGCGACTGAACGACAAGGGCAAGAACTGGAGGCACGTCTTCAAGGTGAATCCTCATTCCTGCAATCACGTTGGGCGCTCATCGTGCAGGCGTTGACAGTGCTGGACTACTGCCTCCACGCCGGGTCAGAAAACGTTGTCATCTACTTCAAAGACAACATCTATATCGTCAAGTGCGTAAAGGGGTCTCTCATCGCATGCGCCCTTTGCTGATTGCAGAACATTGAAGGAGTTCGTGTACGTCGACGATACCGGCAAAGACGTCGGCGCGAACGTCCGTCAGAAGGCGAAGGATATCACCAATCTGCTGCAGGATGACGAGCGGCTGCGAGCTGAGCGGAAGTCCCGAGGAGCAATGCGGGATCGGATGTTGGGCAACCTCGCTACGAGCGGTCTGCAGGGCGACAGCGACTATGGAGATCGGCGCAGCCCGCCCCCTCAGAGCAGTCGCCCGAGGCGGAACAACCAGAACGAGGATGACGATTTGCAAAAGGCCATCGCGGAGAGTATGCGGATGCAGGAGGAGGAGGCCAAGAGGCGAAGTCAGGTTACGCAGGAGGAGGACGACTTCCGGCGGGCATTGAGGCTGTCAGAGGAGGAAGAAGCGAAGCGGAAGCGGGAACGCGAGGAGGCGAACCAGAACGCCCTGTTTGACGACAACTTGAACCTGTGAGCGGGATATGGAGAACCGGACCGGAAGGGTCGAGCTGATGGCAGATCGTCAAATAATCAGTACGCCCAGCAACCGCAACAGACGGGCTACCCCCTCGTGGATCTGGGCTACGGGCAGCAACAACAGCTCCAGCCGCAGTACACGTCGTATAATGTGAGTTTAAGCCCATGGGTTGAGCGATGCACGCGCTGACAGCAGCCCTTCCATGCGCAGATGATGGCGCAGCAGCAGCAGTTGCAACAGCAGGAGGAGTACATGCGGCAGATGCAGATGCAGGAGCAGCAGCGTCAGCAGGAGGAGTGGATGCGGCAGCAGCAATACCTGCAGCAGCAGCAGCAACAACAGCAACAATACCAACAACAACAATCTCTCCTCGCCCAGCCCACTGGGTACGGCTCCAACAACCCCTTCGCTCCGCAACAGCAACAACAACAGCCGTCCATGCCGTCCTTCTCGCAATCCCCCTCTTCGTCCTTCCTCCCTGTTCCATCCGTCACCCAGCAACAGCCACCGACACCCGCCCCAATCGAACCGCAGCAGACCGCCCAACCGTTCCGTCCCGCCGTCAAGAAGGACGACGGACAACACGCGGGTCTGGCGAACCTCTTGGCCCGCGGCCGAGAGGACGGGCTGGATACGTTCGGTAACACGGGCAATCTGCGTAAGCCCCCGCGGAGTCTATGAGGTCATGACGCTGACAAGCAGGTATACCCGTCGGTAGCAACTTCCATCAGTCGAACCGGATCGCGCACCAAGCGACCGGCTTTGGCGCTAACAACCCCTTCGGCCAGCCCCAGCAACAACAGCAGCAGCAGGCGAAGCAGAACGACCAGCCCTTCTTCTCCATCTGATCTTATTTGTAATCGGTGTCAATACCTGCGAAACGTCTGGATGCATTTTTATGGTACATGCATGCTACTAGCTACGCTACGCTACAGTGGGGCTCTACAACGGATATGACCGGACGCCTCGGTCAAGGTATCGGATTCTACATGTGTTACGTCCTGTAGCATGTGGGGAGGCCGCTAGACAATTCTGCGAACGAGCATGCCGAGTAAGATGAACACGAGGAACAGGATGGATAGGTCGATGAGTTGCCGTACGGACTGATATGACGGGAGCCGGGCGGCCGGGTTGGCCACGCTTGGTACAGGTGCAGCAGCTTGAGCCTGTTGCGCAGGCCGAGCATCTCGAGCGGGTTCGGGTCGATTGCCCGCGGGAATATACCTCTGCGTGAGAGTCGCAGCTGGTATCGGCGGTACGTGGGCGACGTGAGGCGGTAGGGTCGTCGAGGGAGTCGGGATGACAGCTGTTGGGCGTGTTGGCGATTCTGGCGGAGCTGGCGCAGCAGAAGCAGAGGTGCTAGCGTGTGGACGGCGGTCCTCGTCCCGAGATGAAGATGCTGTTGGAACAGCATTCCCTGGCCGACCCCCTTCCTCTGTGATCAACGGCGCAGCAGGAACGTCCGCCGGCTCGCTGGCAGTCGCGATGGGAGCGGACGCCGGATGCGCCACTGTGTCGCTGAGTAGCTCGTGGTTCTTGACTCCGCAAGTCGGACACACCCAGTTCTTGGACCTGCCCATCAGCCAGGCCCACCTCACATGTCCTGCAACGTGTATCAGCCACGCACAGCTTGGCCAGCCGTCTCCGCTCTTCCTTTGGGTAGTCCAGAGCGCCAATAGCTGATAAAGCCTCTCCGCCTTGCATCCAGAAGCTCCGTAGACCCGTGATAGCTGTCTTCAGCTTGACCCGGACCACCTCACGCATTGCCCCTACCTGTTCGCACGCCCCACGCTGGCTGCCAGGATCCCGCATGGAAGCTGGTCAGCCCGTCGATACATATCTGCGTGTCAGGCCACTCGTCAGGACGGCTCCAAGGACTGGCCTGACCTTCTTGCCCAGCTCGAAGCGGCCATTTGGGGTGAGGAGCATGATATCAGGAGCGCTCATGGGGTACGTGGGGGGAAGCAGTATCCGTAGGTGGTACAGCCCTATCCTGTTAGCTTCGGCCCAAACCTATAGATTGACATCCGACATACCGCCCTCGTACTCGCTGCCCGCGACGCCTCGCATCGTACAGTGCCATTCGAAGATGTCGGTCTGAAGTCAGTACCCCACCGACCAGCAGGCGGAGCGGCGGTCAGCCGGAGAACCCACTTCCAGCGGTGCGGCTACGAAATCGTCTTCCTGCGGGTCGGCCAGCTCGCTCGCCTCTTGCATGATGCGCTTGACGGCCGTCGAGCGCAGATTCACCTTGGGCCTGGACGAGCTGGCTGACATGATGGTGATGATGGTGGTGACAGCTTGAAATCGAAGTCGGTTTCTCGTCGTCACCCTTTGTTGTTGCCCGGTGGAGGTGAGCTAGGTGAGGTGGATGATGGCGTGGCAGGTGGCAAAGGTGGGTCACGTCGATGGCCTCGTGCCAACTGCGGTTTGAAGAGGTCTCGGTCCAACTGATGTTATGCATGGGATACAGTCTACAACAGCCCTTCATGCTCGCCCTGCTCGCCCTGCTCGTGTCGAGCAGCGAGGCGGTAGTCACCTTCCTACTCGTCATCAATGGCCTCGCCAAGGCCCTGGGCCGCGTTTGTCCCCCTAATCTGCCGCAGCTGCTCGCTGACCCACGCCGAATCAGTCACCTGCTCCGAGTTCCTCTCCCGCGCTTGCGTCTCGTCCTCGAACTCCTCCCTGAACCCAACGCGCGTCTTCGTCCACTTCACTTCATCCTGGATGTCCTGCACGTCAACACGGGCCTCCTTACGATGCAGCTGATACACGGACCTTGTGCTTTGTCTTGCGCAAGTTAGTGCGCATCGGAACGTCCTTGTAGTATGCGCCCTTTCTGCGCTTGGTCGGACGCTCGTCGATAGTGAGAATGAACTCCTTTCGCGGCTTCTCCTGCGAGTGCACTTCGTACATCCGTAGCCTGTCGTATGCGGCGTGCTGCTGGTCAGCCATGGGATAGCATCACTTCGCGCCGGACATACCGGGAACACGGCGCTGATCTCTGCGTCCTCCGCCTCGTCGCCCACCAATGTCGACAGCTCTTCCATCCCATCCTTGTTTATCGGTTTCTGATACACCTCGTCGACGGTCTCGACGCTCTCTTCGGTCGGCAGGTACAGCTCCATGTATGAGACGTCTTCGTCCAGGATGGGTCGAAGGACACCTTTGCTGAGGCGCTGAGGCGCAACGACACCGGATTGTTTCTGGCATCAGCGAACAGGCAGGGATGTGGCGTCTGCAAGAGCGGGCAGGCAACATTCTTTCAATACGCACAACAGTCGTCTCGGATGGCTGCTCCGGGAACTTGAGCAGGATGTAGTTGTTGCCCCAGGTCTCCATATCGGGCAAGAGGTCATATGTCTGATGTCAGCACACAGATGTGGGCCGACCCTCGGCTGGTCTCACCTCAACGACACGCAAGTTCCTCTTCTTCGGGTCCGGATGCCGCATCTCCGCGACATCTGCATCCGCCAGATCCCGGAAGGTCTTATCGATCGTCATGATCTGTGCCGCGACCGATGCATCCGTCGTTGCTTCTTGCCTGCTGGTCAGCGAGCTCCGCAGAGACCAGGGGTCGCCCTCACTTGGCCGCGGCAGTCGCCTCGCGCTTCTTTGCCCCAGCCTTCCGCGAGAACAAGTTACCCGTCCGCATCCAGGAGACCTCGGCAGGAGCGATCGCAGCGGCCTTCGCCTCGCCCTTGGCCTCCGCCTTGCGCTTCATCGGTGCCAGCAAAAGCTGATCCACGGGGTCTAGTTGCCGATAAGGGTCCGCGACGGGGTTGAGGCCTTTCGTTAGCATGTCGTTAGCCCTCACGGATTCGAACAGCTCACTCTCATCCTGCCCTTTCCAGACGTTTTCGAAGTTGTTGAGGTTCAGCGGCATGCCCATCTCCGAGTCTACCAACATAGGGAGTGGTGTCGTTGAGGCCAGGTGGTCCAGGTATGACGGCTCGCCGAGACGGTGTATGTTCGTAGGGATGTTAAACAGCTTGGGAGGGAAGGGAGGAGGGGGAATGGGGTTCAGGTATCGAACCCTCACGAGGAGGTCTTGCCGTCTGAGCGTGAGCTGCAACGTTCCCGATCACCTTCTCCGACACCCTTTTATATCACGCACGATTTCTTGGACATGGCGGACAGGATGCGGTGCGTCAGGAGGGTAGCAGTGAATGACCAAATGTCCGGCGGACAAGCTGTTGTCTCGACCGCCGAGTTCCAGAGAGCCCGGCTGAGTCACGTGACGCACTTTGAGCCCTCCACCGTCGCGTCGGTCCTGTCAACCACGAAATGTAAAGCAACATCCCATGTATCACACAGTCACTCACCCATCATCGACCTCAGTCCCGCTCAAATCGTCCGCCCCGTCGCACGATGGAATCAGGCGTGGCCCAGGACATCGAGTCCCTGGGCTCGGCCGGGGGCTCGGACCAGCAGCACCGCGACCTATTACAACAGATGATCAATGAAGGTCTGAACCCGTCCTCCGAAATCTCACCGCACGACGAAGAGCGGTATCGTCGTCTCCTACAAGTCCTCTTCGAATCGTGCATCGTCAAACCCTCCCACAAGCCTCTCACTCCCATCGCGGTCGACCGTGCGAGCCTCACCATCGCCGTCATGTTCAAGCTCGCCGGACCTAAACCGAGCATCTTCTCGCGGCTGCCGGACGGGGACGACAAGCCCGTGCCGCTCTTTAAGTGGATCATACCGCGCATGATCGATGCTGCAGCGAGGTGGATCGAGGTGGAGGGGGGCAAAGAGCTGGCTGGGAAGGTGGTGATTGATGTCGTCAAGGTCATGGACTTTATGCGGCGGGACGAGGTAGGCCAGGTGGGGGATGGGCAGGTGGCTACGCTGCTGAGACAGCTGCAAAGCTTCTGCTCAGGTAAGCTATTCAAATTAGAGCGTCGGGCGCTCACGTCAGATGTGCACGAGAAGAAGGCCTCGCGCTTGTTTGGGTACCACGTACAGCCCACTCCCGCCGTCCTGCTCATCACGCTCAAGATCCTGCTTCAGACCCGCTTTCCGCTCACCGACCATGCCACCGCCATGGCTGGTCTTCTGCTTGCCGACTATACTCGCTCAATCCTCCTACGGAAAGCGCTCCACGGTCCACTCATCGACCTCATCCTCGTCGCTGTTCACCAGAACGCTCCTCAGATCGACCTACTCTCCCCGGCCTGCACGGCGCTGCTCAAACATTCGGATATCGACCTGCGGCCCTTCTTCGCCGGGATCAAATCCCATCTCACTTTGCGATACGACGTCTGGCGCACACTGCTTGCTCAATCCGAGAAGCTGTCTCTCCCACTAGACACAGCTAAGATCATCCAGCTGTTGACGCCCATCGAGCAGGGCGTTCTCTCTCACGCAGCGATACGGGATTCGCTTCCCAGCTTTTTGGTCGAACAATGGCGAACCGATGCGGAACAGCTCCCCGACAGTGATCGCGCGACGCTGTACGCCTTGCTCGCCGAGAAAGAGATCTCTTCACCCGTAAGCTCGAAGAAAAGGAAGCGGGAAGAGTCTGGCGAAGAGCCGGCGATGGCGTTGTTGAGGGACGCTTTGCCGGACTTGGCATTGCCTGGAGACGATCTCCTTTCAGAGCTTGCCAAAGCCGCTTCCACGTGCGCATCTCGGTCCATATCTGCCTTATGATCGCTCATTGCAGAATGACCAACGCCCACGCCGTCAAGCTCGCTGGCATCCTTCCTCAATTCCTGGAAACGTATCAAACCGATAGCCGAGACGACATCGCACTCTGGCTTCGGCTGGCATCAAAAGTGTCCGGCAGCGGCGCACTATGGCGCGCATTCAGAATGATACACGACAAACACCACGCAGCCGATTCTGACGGCGAGTTTGCTCCGAAAATCTGGAACTTGCTCTGCATGAAACTGGCGTCGCGGGACAGACGTGAAAGGGTCTTCGCCGGGTGAGTGGCGTCAAATCGGTCGCTGTCGCGCTTCGCTTACCTCAGGCGAGCACTCTGTCAAATCAAGAGCCACCAGGACATCTGGTCAGGCGCGATCGACAGCGAGATGGTTCTGAGGCGTTTATCAAAGCTATCGACCGGGCCCGTGTCATACCAGGAGACTGCTTTGTCGACAGTCGGCGCACTTGGGCGACAGTTCTCCAACGAGGACCTGTGCACGGCGCTGGAGATATTGCTGCAGAGGCTGAGCGCATCGACCTCGGCACCTATCCGCAATGTCGCCGTGACGGAGGTGTGTACTTCGCAGATTTTTGTTCAGACCGTCCGTTGACTCGCAGCTCCATGCCATCGCCAGACATCATGGAAAGACACCCTATGGACTGGTGTACCCTTTCCTCGATCGCATCAGCGTCTCCATATTGCGGAACATCCGCACAAAGCCCGACATCGTTACAGACGCAATGGTCTTCCTCGGCCAGAACCGCCAAAGCTTCATCCAGACTACGCTAGACTATACGATCCCCGCCCTCGTCTGCGAAGGCGACGCGGCCGCCTTGCACGCCATCGCCTCCGTCATTAAAATCAAGCTCAGCGAGCTGCTCGTCGAGAAAGCGACCGAGATCCTTACGCATATCCTGCTGCAACGACATCCGCGAGCCAACCAGAAAACAGTCCCGCCGATGCAGTTTCTAGTGAACACGATTCGGGAGACAATCGACGTCAACCAGGTCAACTCGATCACTCCAGCGACATTGGTGAACTCGTGCCATATGCCCCTGGCGGTGAACCTTATCATTGAACTGGGCGACGACGACAGACGGATCAAGCAGCTTGCCTCGCGGGCGTTGCATGAAGCGCAGAGGATCAAGGACCCGAAGAGGCCGGATGATCTGGGAGCGTTTCTCAAGCCTGTTATGTTGGGTATCCTCACGCATTTGAACGATACGCTACACGATATGCGGGGCAAGAAGTCGGTCACGGAGAAGAGGAAGTTGATCAGGAGCTTAGGAGCGTTGATCAAGCTGGTCGGTGATTCGATGTCTAGCTACTCCCCTCAGGTATGTTGGGCTCGTGTCTGAGAGCGGGGAGCTGACGTCAGATCATGCAATCATTACAGAGCACGCTTGTCCTGCCTGAGCTCCGACAGGAAACGCTCAACACATGGGGGATATTCGTCGCCACGATGCGGTTCGCCGACTTCGGGCCATTTGTTGGACGTACGACCGGCGCGTTGGTAGCAAACTGGGCGGACTTCGATGCCTCCGAACGTAAAGTGGCAGCGAAGATCATCAACGAGATCGTCGGCAACGCTCGCGAGCTCAAGCCATATTTGGACGAAATCGTCGGGCTGGACGGTATCCCGGACCTGGCTCAAATCGGAGCGGCGTTAATGGAGTCGCGCCGTCGGCTCAAGCCCCAACAGCAGCTCGAGAAGATCCTCGATCGAGCGAGCAGCCAGAACACCGCGATTGCTACGACGTCTATGCGGGAACTCAAGGCGTTCTTGGTCGCGCACCAGAATGACGTGATTGCGCAGTATTCGATGGGCGATACCTTTGACGCGATGGTGCCTGCTCTCATGCAGACGTTGCTTGCTGCCTCGACGCGCGAAGGTGACTGCGATGAGCTCAGGATGCTGGCCTATGAGTGTGTCGGTATCATCGGCGCGCTCGACCCCGATCGATTCACCCTACCCGCCGAGGCGCCGCCTTTCACCATCACGAGCAACTTTACCGATCACGAAGAGTCGCAAGACTTTGCGCTTCACCTGGTGCGGGATGTGCTGGTCGATGCGTTCCGCGCGACAAACGACACCAAGCTGCAAAGCTACCTCGCATACGCCATGCAGGAGCTGCTGAAATTCTGCGACTTCGGTCCGGAACTGCTCGGCCAAAGCGGAAGTCGACCCTCTAGAAAGGGAGAGAAGGCGGTCTCGGCAAATACGAAGAAGAAATGGGACAAGCTCCCGAAAGACCAGCTCGAGATCCTTGCGCCGCTTCTCGAGTCCCGCTTCAGTCTGGCGGATATCCAGATGCCGCAGACGGCGCACCCGATCTACCCGAATGCGTCGTCGTATCGCGACTGGCTGCATCGATGGACAGCCGACCTGATCGGACGCGTGATGGCTCAACCGACGACGAAAGCCAACCAGGACTGCCAGGATATCTTCGGCGCGTTCAGGGGTGTGCTCAAGCACCAGGATGTGGCGGTCTCACATCGGCTCCTACCGCACCTGGTACTGCATGTCCTCATCATGGGCGACCCGGTCGCGAGTTTCGAGATCAAGCAGGAGATCAACGTCGTTCTGCAGGACCAGGTCAACGGCCTGTCGTTGGTCGGTGCTGGGGCGACTGAGGCGAACGGAAACCCCACGGGCGTCGGCAACAAACGCACGTTCAGCTCACAGCTCATCTTCGATCTGATGGACCATATATCCCGATGGCTGCAGATCCAGCACAACAAGCAACACGCGCTCACATCCCGCGCGAACAAGCTCGTCCGAACGCACGAGGCCGAAGACAAGAAAGCGCTGCTGCACGAAGCGGCGGAGATCGTCCAGCAGACGTCCAAAGTGGGCGGCGTGCTCAACACGATCGAGGTCGAGATGGTTGCGAAGGCGGCCCTGCAGAGCAAGGCGTACGCCCGTTCGCTGCGCAACTTCGAACAGCGGATGATCGACTTGCGCACGGGACCCGAGAAGTTCGGGAATGACAGGCTGCAAGTGTATTTTGAACGGCTGCATGAGATCTATGCGGCGCTGGACGAGCCGGACGGGATGGAGGGCGTGTCGACGTATGTCATCGCTCCGAGCCTTGAGCACCAAATCAGGGAGCACGAGAGTACCGGCAGATGGACCTCGGCGCAGAGTTGCTGGGAGGTCAGGTTGCAGCAGAACCAGGACGAAGTGGGATTCCACATCGGCCTGTTGAAGTGTTTGCAGAATCTGGGACATTATGGCGAGTCCGAGTGATACAACGTGGCGGAGTCAAGCTAACGGCAGACACGCTGCAGACGCATATCCGGGGCGTGCTGAGTGTCCGTCCGGAATGGACGAACGACCTCGCCGAGTATCAAGCTGAGGCGGCGTGGATCACCGGTGACTGGACGAGGCTGGAGCAGCTCGGCGATCTCGGCGGACCGATGGGACCGGTCTTGTCAGGTCTGCAGAAGGGTCAGCCGGTTGCACCCTTGCTCGAAGTCGCTCGACGTCGCGTTGGGCAGGGGATCATCTCGAAGGATTACGCCCGAAACTACGACGTCGTGCTCAAGCTGCACCAGCTGCGCGAGATCGAGCTCGTCTGGGACGCGAAGAATAGTCGACCGAATGCCACCGCGATGGACCTGGACGACAACAACGCCGCGGTCGTGGCGCGGAAGGCGCGGAACGATTTCGTGCAGATGCTGCAACAACGCTTCGACACCACGTCACCCGGTTTCCGGGTCCGCGAGGCGATCCTAACTATCCGCCGTACAGCTCTCTCCCTTGTCGACGTCCCAGACCTGCGGGACGAGATCGGTCGGGCGTGGATACAGTCGTCCCGCATCGCGCGGAAGGCGGGGTATGAGCAGACGGCCTACACTGCCGCGTTGCAGGCGAAGCAGGTCGATGCGCCATTTGCGTTCGTCCAGCAGGTGAAGCTTGTGAAAGGGTCGGATGGCGTCTTCAAGGCGCTCACGAGCCTGGAGAACTCGGTCAAGCCGATCAAAGACGAGATCGAGAGGCAGAACGAGATGGACAAGAGGGCGAAGAGGGTCAGGAGCGTGGAAGAGAAGGAAGAGTGTTTTGCGCGGGATCGACAGCTCGCCAAGGCGTCGTTGCTCGAGGCGAGGTGGGCGAGAGAGACGGACAGGTTCAGCGTGAATGATGTGGTTGCCAAATTCAAGGAGGCCTCGTCATGGGATACTGTGTGAGCATGGGCTGGGGAGAGAAGGGGATGCAGACTTTGGGCATAGCTGATGTGCAGTCTGGAGTCGCCGTATTACCACCTAGGACACTATTACGACACGCTGGAGCATACTTCGCCCGAGTCGGAGTGAGTGGGATCGATTTGGGTCGAGTCTGGCTTGCATCAGATGGCTGACTCTGCAGGGCGCAAGCGAACCAGCAGACCGTGTCAAACTATATCCTCGCGCTCAAGTACGGCGTCAAATACATCTACCAGACGATGCCGCGGATGCTCACGCTCTGGCTGGATCTGGGCGAGAAAGAGGCCGCGAAGAAGTGCGCCCAGAGGACACATCGGACCGTGATTCCGCTGACGATGCAGGACCTCAGCGTCAACGTACCTCGCCAAAATTACCAGGCTGATCAACGGCGCGCGCAACGATCTGCCCGCATACCAGTTCCTCACGGCCTTCCCGCAAATCGTCTCGCGGATCGGACACCCGAACAAGGAGATACACCACCTGCTGCGTAAGATCATGGCATTGGTGATCCAAGAGTACCCCAAGCAAGCTCTGTGGCCCACTGTGGGGGTCATGCAGTCGAACCGCGCCGAGCGAAAGGCGGCATGTACGGAGGTACTTACCCGAGCTCAGGTGCGTCCTGACGTGCCCGCAGAAGCGCGAAAGACAAGGCTGAGCTGACTTCAGACGATCGCGCCGAACATCTCGTCCTTTGTCCGCGAGGCTGAAAAGCTCTCGTCCGCGCTCCTGCGCCTCGCGAACGATACGACGGGCAACGACAAGCGAGAGTTGTCGGTCAAAGCGACGTACCAGTACCTCCTCCCTGCGCTCCCGTCCAAGATGATCATGCCGCTACAGGACGCCTTGACGCCAAGCCTGCCAATCAGCTCCGGGATGATTCAGTCGCACAATCCATTCCCGTACGAGCCGGTCACGATTATGTGTGCGTTGATGACTTGAAGCGTCACAGCCACTGCCGTAGAGAAGGGCTGACGAGCAGCCATTCACGACAAGATCGAGATCATGCCGTCGCTGCAGCGCCCCAAGAAGATCGTCTTCATCGGTTCCGATGGACTGCAGTATCCCATGCTGTGCAAGCCGCATGACGATCTGCGCAAAGATGCGAGATTGATGGATTTCAACTCGATGATCAACAAGCTGCTCAAGAGTGCCTCCGAGTCGCGAAGGCGTCGCCTGTGTGAGTGGTCGCGACTCAACTCGCCCACGATGGCGACGAGGTCGACCTATCCACAGCCTCCTAGAACTCCTTCAAGGTAGCGGCTGACACGCAGATATCCGCACGTACGCTGTCATGCCCCTCAACGAGGAGTGTGGGCTGCTCGAGTGGGTGAGCAACACGAGCGCCTTCAAGCGAATCCTCGACAAGGAGTACGGCCGGTTCGGCAAGAAGCTTTACGTGGGTTTTGCCACGATCCCCTCCTCGCCGGCACACCGCTGACGAGCAGACCAATGAACTGCATACCATACTGGAAACGAGCCGCAAAGCCGGACCGAAGAAACAGGTCGAGGTGTTTGAGCAAAAGGTCATCCCGATGTGGGTGCACGAATAGCAGGTGGTTTTGGTGTTGATGTCAGGTACTCGCCCTCGGTGTTCCAGGCGTGGTTCGTGCAGACGTGGCCGGAACCCAGCGCGTGGCTTGCGGCTAGGATGGCCTACTCGAGGACTCTAGCGGTGATGTCGATGATTGGACATGTGCTCGGGTAGGTGCTGCGCTGTGCGAGGGAAGAAGTGGGACTGACGACAGGTTGGGTGACCGACATGGCGAGAATATCCTCTTTGATAGCATCACGGGCGATACCGTCCACGTCGACCTCAACTGCTTGTTTGAGAAGGTGAGTCTCAGCGCGGATGCTGTGCTCTGGCAGGTATGAGTTAAAGGTTGACCACCAAGGGGAAAACGTTCGAGATCCCGGAGAAGGTACCGTTCCGCCTGACGCACAATTTGGTCGATGCCCTCGGAGTCACCGGCGTAGAAGGTGCGTACCGTGTATCAAGGTCTCCATCTCGACCTCGATGTGAAGCTCACCGCGCAGGGGTGTTCCGAAAGGCCGCTGAGATCGCGATGGGCATACTCCGCTCGAACAGTGACTCGCTCATGTCTGTCCTCGAGGCATTCGCGCACGATCCGCTCGTCGAGTGGTCCTCCCGTTCGGTGCGTCCATGGATACGGGGTGTAGGGAGATGAGCTGAGAAGCAGGGACGAGCCAAGTCTGAGAGGGATATCCGAGTCTCTGCTGAACGAAACCTCGCTCCAATCCGTGCGAAGCTTCGCGGGGCTAACACCGGCGATGCCACCATCAACTCGGTTCCGGGACAGGTGGATAAGCTCATCAAGGAAGCCACGAGCCCGGATAATTTGGTGAGTGGGCTGGTGAGCTTCAACGGGTGGATGGCTGATGCTTAGGCCGTCATGTATCAGGGCTGGGCACCGTATTTGTAGGCGGCGCCACGACTCGCTCGCAGAACGTAGGGCCAGGCAAGATTACGATGGACATGACAATGCGCTTCAGCTATTTATGACACTGTATAATTAGTTGTATCGACACTTATGCACACACTGAAGAACATGCTGTCCGGTCGCCCTGCTTTTGGGTCAGACCAGTTGGGGCACAGTGCAATGGGGGTTGATCGCGGCGCTAACCCCGGCTGGGGCAGACACTGAACGAGGATCTCGGATGCGACATCGAGCGTGTCAGCAGAGCCCTTCCTGCCCACCTCCAAGCAACACTTTCTCCGGCCTGCCACAAGCTCTCTCTCTCCCCGCGATCGCGGCCCTGAGAAGGCATCGCCCATTGTCAAGCCAATCCGGTACATGTCGTTGCGAAGTAGCCATCGTACATGCATGTCCCTCGTGTCCCGCTCATCCCACTACCAGTGTGAAAAGATCATATCCCTCCACTCTAGAACTTGAGCTCGTGGAATCGGTCACCCTTGGACAGACCCCAAGAGGCCTTGAGGTATTTGCTCAAGTTCTCGACCTTCTTGACAGCCTCGAGGACGGGGCCGTCGACGGTCTGGAATCAGCACAAGGACAAACAGGACGGGCGTAGCGAGCCAGCGGGCACGACGGGCACACGGGTCATGGGAAGCAGATCGTCCAAGAGCGCAGGGAGCGTCTCGATGATTCGCCTGCCTCCCACGCGCCGTATGCCGCGTCCGCCCGCGCCTCTTCCACTTGGTCGACCAAAACCCACCTTCTGCTCCGACTTCTTCTCCTCTGGGAACGCCTTCTTCTCCTTGCCCTCACCGAAGAACTCTCCCTCCTTGGAACCCTTGGCGGCCTTGGACTTGGCGAAGTAGGCGTCGTTGACGGATTCGGGGATGGAGATGGAGCCGAGCTCGACCTTGGTCGAGGTGGCGATAACGTAGGCCTGGGAGACTCGTCGGAGGGGGACACCGTTGAGCCTGCGAGTCAGTGGATGCTCGGACATGGCCACCGTCGTCCATCGCCCAGTCCTGCCCGCACGCCAATGATCCAGTCCCCACTTCGCCGTTTCAACCCCCGTCTCCGCTGCTCCAGCCTCCAACTCGCTGTCAAGCCTTGGTGTCGCGGCACTCACTTGAAAGGACCAGTGACGAGGAGGAGACCCGAGTCGAGCTGCTTGAGGAAGACGGCCCTCTTTCCGGCGAATCGGCCAGCGAGCAGGATCACGACCGTTCCGGGGGTGATGGATGCTCGGAGCTGCGTCTTTCCGGGCGACTTTCGCGAGACTCGGGGCTGCTTGACGTCCTCGGCCGGGTAGTACTTGGAGGCCTTGTTGGTCGAGATGGTTCGCTTCTCTCCGTTGGCCTTACCGCCGACCTTCTTCTCGACGGTCGAGGGCTTCTCCTCCTTGGCCGGGGCGGTGCCGGTCTTCTTGCCTGCGAAGTCAGCTGCAGCTCTGCCCAGCTCGCCGCCTCCTTCCCGGCCTTGCGCGTCGCTGTCATCCTTGGCCCGCCGTGACTCACCCTTGTGGAGACCACGCTTGGCAGCGACCTGGGATCGCGAGTATCGACCGACGTGCGGGGCAATAGGCTGGGAGCGGGCCATTCTGCGTGTTAGATACTGAGAGGATAGCGAGGGGATGCGATGAGGATGCTAACTTTGTCGTGAAGCTCCAGTTCTTGAAGGGTGGAAGAATATGTGAACTTGTCGATGAAACCTCGAAATGCACCACACAGCCAGTGGGCGAGCGAGCGAGCGAGCGAGCGAGCAGCCCACCAGCCTGCCAGGGAGTGAGTGAGCCAGCGCACACTGCCGACCCTCGACCCACGGCCAGCGGGGGCGGCTGCCAGCCCACGGCTTTCCCTGCCCCGTCTCTCGCACACGGCGCTCATTGCGGACTGGGTGCCACAGACTCACCCAGGGCGTAACGGGGGGGCGCAGAGCGAAAACGGAACCAGAAAAATACTGCACCCCACCCTCACGGGAGCATTCTCGCTTGTGGCGATTTTCGCTATCACCGACACTTTATCGCCGACCCACCCGACGCCGCGCTTTCGCCCAGGCCCCCTGTCGACCGGTTGCAGCTCGCGTTGATGACGTTTGGCATTTTCGTTCCTCCTCGTCGTCAACAACAACGATGCAATGCCCGACCACGACCCAAACTTCCCTCCATCACTCAACATCGCCCCCTTGGCCCCTCTTGGTATCCAACATGAATCGCACAATCAGCAGGAAGCCATCGAGAAATACGGCATAGCCGGCAGAGTATGGGAAGCGAGTCGACCGCTCGTTCGGTACTTCACCCCAACAATATCGGTGGCCTTCGACCCGCCATGCCCAGTCTTCAGTCCCGAAGAGGCGTCCCTCACGTCCCCGCGCCGAATCGTCGAGCTCGGCTCGGGCCAGGGCGTCGCATCGCTGCATCTTGCAAACTACCTCGAGCCACAGGACACTCTAGTTCTCACTGACCTGGACAATGTCATTCCGTTATGCAACCTTAGCATTGACAACTGGAAAGACGGCAAAGAGAACACCCCACACGTGTCAGCTCAAGCACTGGGCTGGGGAGGCGACTCGGGCAAAGTCAGAGCGCTGGGCCCATTCGACTACATCATCATGTGTGATCTGGTACGGGTGCAACCCCCTTATCCAAGATCAAGCTCATGCTCAGATCTACTTCCCGAACTTGTATCCGCCGCTCTTGTTTACGCTCCTGGAGCTGACAGAACCGACGGGCCCAGTCCCGGATGATCAAGAAACCTTTGGCCCGACAATCATCCTGTCCTGTGCGTCCTCTCACTCACGCTATGATCCGCACCGCTCACCACAGACCAATCACGCACCCTTTCCCTCGAGGAATCATTCTTCGACTCCTTTTCGCGATACTTCTCGCTGCAGCCTGTCATTCTCCCACCAGAAACGAGCACAGCGAATCCACAGGCGAGAATATACATTTGCAAACGGTGGCGTACAACCAACGAATGGGCATTACCGGACATTAAACGAGTTATGAATGGGCCCGAGGGCGGCAAAGGAGTCGTTAGGGGGCGGGATTTTGGGCTGATAGATGCGTTGTTTGGCGGATTGGAGTGGGAGTAGGTGGACTGGTCGGTTCGGTGTCGGAGTATAGAGTGCGTAGACCGAATGCCGAGTTGTATAGTATGTGTCGGTATGAGCCGTGCGGGGTATGTTCTAGCGATACAGCGTGTCGTGAGGGCTGGCAAGAGGCGCGACGATCGGCGAGTCGGAGATTTCAGAGGCCGGCTACAGGAAGTACTCGATCGCTTTGGCTTGTTGCTGTTGCGCTGGGCCGTCGCGCTGGGGTCAGCTTGACACAGAGTGCTGGATATCTCTCAGCTTACCTCGTTCTCTGGCGCTGCGTCGAAGACGTTGAAGAAGCGACGACCGTCGGGTGAGACTTCCAGTATGCTCGCCATGTTTCCGCATCTGGCATGAGATGGGATCAGGCTAGACACACCGGTGCTGCTCACCTGTAGCAATAATTCGGCGCACTCCATACCGTGCTGAGCTGATCGCCATATAGCACCGAGTACCCCTCCATACACAGCTGATGCGCCCGCAGAACATGGTTCATCCCGTTGAGCTCCAAGAACTTCTTCACGATGGAAGCGCCGAACGTGTACCCAGCGCCTCTGCCAAGTCAGCGCAGCACTCTTTGCCTTACGCGCAACCCACCTCGGGCTGATCGCAAAGTCCTCCTTCTCCGGGTCAGGATCGCTCCACACCAAATCCGCCATTGGGCCCTCGTGCGGGATCTCCCTAAAACGATCAATCACCTTGATCTGGTCGATGTGATGTATGCTCGGGCTTAGACCGCCGTGGACGCAGAAGATCGCGTCGTCGATGACCACGCTCAGCGTGAGGAAGTCGAACATGTCGGTAAAATACTGCCACACGGACGTCGTGCCGTATTTGCGCGAGCACTCGAGGTAGAAGCCGTACGTCTGCGATGAGCTCAGTCCCGCTCTCCGCGCTCTCGACAGGATCCGGTCTACGGAAGAAGTGGCGTCAGATATCCGCTCTGTGACCGACTTCATTCGGGGTTTCTCGGTCTCACGACGAGCGTACCGCCTCCTGTATAGGGGTCACTATCCCATGGGCTGCTGCTGTAGCGCCTCGAAAGCCTCTTTTGTATTATCCATCATTCGCCGACTCGGTGTGTGTGTATGTGTGTGGGTGTGGGGGTGTTTGCTCCATCCGTGTTCCCTTCTCCAAGCAGAAGGGACATGTAGCGATGATGAACGGACGCAAGCTCAACTCACCTGCGTGACCGCCCGGCTCTCGTGATTCCCTCTTATGAGCTGCACTCGTTCCGGGTACCGCAGCTTCAAGCACGTCAACAGCGAGATCGTCTCGACAGAATGTAACCCTCGATCAACATAGTCCCCTGTGGATCAGCCCAGCCTCCCCTGGGTCACGGTCGACGCACCTAGGAAGAGGTAATTCGTATTGGGCGCGGACCCGCCTATCCGGAATATCTCGATCAGGTCGTGAAACTGCCCATGTATGTCGCCGACGACAGTGACGGGCGACGAGACATGCACGACATTTGACTCGCGCATGAGCACCTCTTTCGTCTTTTCGCATATCTCGCGCAAGAGCGCTTCGCCCAGGAGCTGTTTATCGCGTAGTTTTTCGATGCAAGCATCGAGGTCGAATGGCGCCATCCATGAATACGTCGAGCGGCCGGGGTTCGGCTGGGTGCTATGTGGATGTATAGGATGGAGGATGGGTGATGCAGGTGGTGTATCTGGCGGTGACGGTGCGTGGAAATACAGATAGGTGTGCGGTAAGGCGTCAGGGAGGTGCGTGCCTAACATATACCCGCCGGGTGGTCGCATCGCTCAGAACCGGATCGCCGGGCAGGGGATAGGCGACCCTGCGTCATCACCACCTCGGGCTGGCCCCTCGTCGACACCTCACAACATAGCTCGCACCTCGCATTGCATCCACGTTGTCATTTGCCATACCTCTTGCACACCCGCCTCAGCTTCGCCTCAGCCCCCCGTCGAGATGTCTGTCCCCGCGTCTTGCTACACCTCCACCTAGAGCTCACGATCAGGTTCAGCCGATACGGAGCTGGAGACTACGACGACTCGCCCACAGTCCGAGCCGCAGCGAGGGATAACAGCCATCTGCCGACAAGACCGGTTGACAAGGAGAAGAATGAGTCGGAGCTTAGCGTGCATATCAAGAAGGCGACAAGCGCCGAGGAGACTGCGCCGAGTGAGTCGGCTTAGTTGTTCCTTGATCGCGTGGCTGATAACAGAGCAAAAGCATGTCAGGAGTGAGTTCCGGATGGCGACATCTCGACGTGGCCAGAAGTCACGTCCTCGACTCAGGAGTCTAGACGAAATTGGAAGATCGGGACTGACTGCCAGAATGCATCGTCTATACGTGGGACTATCACTCCTCCCTCTCCGTATGGAACGGTCTCCGCACGCAGCCGATCTTGGCGGACGAGGTGCAGACGTTCAAAGCCCTCATCGTCGTTCACAAGCTGCTGCAAGAGGGGCACCCAGTCGTGAGCTGCCAACTCTTCTCACAAGGTCGTTGTAGCTCACGCCAGACTCTCAAAGAAGCGCATCAGCAGACGGGATGGCTCGAGACATGCGGGCGGACGGTCGGCGACACAGGCAAGGGATATGGCGCCCTGATCAAGGCGTACACGTCCTTCCTCCTCTCCAAGCTCCGCTTCCACCGCCACCACTCCGAGTTCAATGGGCTCTTCGAGTACGAGGAGTACATCAGCTTGAAGAACATTGACGACCCGAACGAGGGGTAAGTGGATTGCGTTCTGCCTGTGTGTGTGCCAGCGCTGACGGCAGATACGAAACCATTACCGACCTCATGACGCTGCAGGACCAGATCGAATCGTTCCAGAAGCTTATATTCGCCAACTTCCGGGGCTCGACCACCAACGAGTGCCGCATCTCGGCTCTGGTACCGCTTGTGAAGGAGAGCTTTGGTATCTACAAGTTCATCACGAGCATGTTGCGGGCGATGCATCGACGTGAGCTCCCCCTCAACCCCTGGTCATCGAGCTGACGCGCAGGAACCGGCGATGAGGACGCCCTACAGCCGTTGCGGGAGAGATACAACGCGCAGCACTTCAACTTGCGGAGATTCTACTACGAGTGCTCAAACTTGAAGTATCTCACGGGTTTGATCAATGTGCCTAAGCTTGGTCAGGTGAGTAGGGTTCCCTCCTTGTGATCATTCTTGGCTGACCGCAGGAACCGCCGAACCTCATCGACAGCGGTGTCGCTCCGGAGTTGCCCGAGCGACCTGCCCCCGAGCCAACGAAACGTGATCCCGCACCCGCACGATCCGACTCGCCCTCAGCCACTCAAGGAGAGATCGAAGAGCAACGGCGCATGCTGGAGGAATATGAGCGCAAACAGGCTGCCCTCGTCTCGCAGCGGGAGAACGAGCAACGTAAAGTCGAAGAGGAGAAGCGGCGCCAGGAGGCCCAATACGCCGAACAACAGCGACTTCAGCAAGAGCGGGAACGCGCGGCGCAGGAGCAGCTCGCCCGAGAACAGATGAATCAGCAATACAACCAGCAGTACAATCAGCAATATCAGGGCGAGCTCGCACAGCTCCAGCAGGAGATGCTCGGCATGCGCGGCCAGTACGAGCGGGACCAGATGCTCCTGGAGCAGTACGACCACCGGGTCAAGTCGCTCGAGGCGGAGCTGGGGCTCATTGGGGCCAACGTCGGCGCGCAAATGTCGGCCAAGGATGAGCTCATCGCGCAGCTGCAGAAGCAGATTGAGATCTGGAAGAACAAGTACGAGGCGCTCGCCAAACTGTACTCGCAGCTTCGTGGGGAACACCTGGACCTGCTGAACAAAAGCAAAGGGTTCCAACTCAAGGCGGGGTCGGCACAGGAGGCGATCGACAAGATGGAGAGGATGGAGCGGGATGTCAAGGCGAAGAACCTAGAGTTGGCGGACATGATTCGTGAGCGGGACAGGGCGAGGTACGAGCTGGACAGGATGAAGTCGGTGAGTCGAGTCCTTAGAGATTGCGGAGTATAAGCTCATGGTCAGAGCCACCGGGAGGAGCTGGACCGTATCAAGCGGGATCTGGCGTTTGCCAACGAGCGGGCCGAGGACTCGTCGAGGAACAAGAGCTCAGAAGTGTCTGCTGTCATGGCCAAGTACAACCGGCAGCTCACCGAGCTCGAGGACTCGCTCAGGGTGAGCTTTCTCCAACTTGACGTGGGGCGTAGCTGACTCGTAGTCCAAGCAGATGCAGATCGACGATCTGCTGCGCAAGATCGACGAGAAGGACGGCGATCTGGCCCGTAGCGTTGAAGAGAAGGAGCAAGAGCTGCTCATCATGCAGGAGGGTATGGACTCGACGCTCAAGGAGCTGAGCGACTTGCGAATCGTGAGTGACGTTCCCGGATACGTGCTCACGCCAGAGCCAAGGCGACACTTCGCAGGCGTTCGATGCACAGGTCGACACGCTCATCCTGGACCACCGCAAAGAGCTCAACGCCATCATCGACTCAATTTTGCAAGCTTGCGTGCAGAAGATCGATGATGCGATGTACGAGCTCGAGGCGCCGATGCAGACGGGTAACACGACGGCCACGCCGGAGTACACGCTGTCGATCATCGAAAAGGCCATGACGAACGCGACGGAGTTTGCGTCGACGTTCAACCTCTACCTCGGCAAGAAGAGCGGCGGAGGCCATGTCGACGTCATCAAGGCCGCGAACGAGTTCGCGCAGTCGCTGTCCGAGACGCTAGTCAGCTCGAAGGGTATCACGCGGTTCACCGATAACGACGACACGTCGGACACACTCGTCAAGGTCGCCAAGACGGCCGGTGATACCGCCCAGCACTTCTTCATCAACCTGCAGTCTTTCCGCCTCACTGCCGGCGGACGGAGTGAAGAGGTCGCGCTCCGTCACAATGCCAACGTGCGAGGAGCGCTTTCGAAGCTGTCTGAGTCGGTCGAGAAGCTCGTACCGAAGAGCCAATCTGCCAACTTGGCCAAGTCCAACGGCGATATCGGCGACATCGTCACGCAGGAGATGCAGAACGCGGCGCGCGCGATCGAAGCGGCTACCATGCGCGTGCAGGCTCTGATGGCGCGCGAGAAGGGCGCAAAGTACAACGCGCTCGAAGTGAGCGTGCACGATGCGATTCTCGAAGCAACTTTGGTCATCACCAACGCGATCGGGCGGCTCATCCAGGCCGCGACGGAGTCGCAGGAGGAGATTGTGCGCGAAGGCAAAGGGTCAAGCACGACACAGCAGTTCTACAAGCGCAACAACCGATGGACGGAGGGTCTCATATCCGCCGCCAAAGCCGTCGCGTACGCTACCACGCTGCTCATCGAATCCGCCGACGGTGTTATTTCCGGCACGCACTCGCTCGAGCAGCTCATCGTCGCGTCGAACGAGGTCTCGGCTGCGACGGCCCAGCTGGTAGCGGCTTCTCGGGTCAAAGCGT
The DNA here is from genome assembly GCA_019857685.1 of Papiliotrema terrestris. Lineage (NCBI taxonomy): Eukaryota > Fungi > Basidiomycota > Tremellomycetes > Tremellales > Rhynchogastremaceae > Papiliotrema > Papiliotrema terrestris. The sequence goes on along the minus strand of JAHXHD010001162.1, from coordinate 16,369 downwards.
CGCTCATGTCCAAGACGCAGCAGCGCCTCGAGGTGGCGAGCAAGGCAGTCACTGACGCGTGCAAGGCGCTCGTCAAGCAGGTCAAGACCATCTCGGCAGGGCAAAACGACGATGAGGCGGTCGACTACAAGGCGATGCCAAGCCATGAGTTCAAGGTCAGGGAGATGGAGCAGCAGGTGGAGATCTTGAAGCTGGAGAAGGAGTTGGGCGCGGCAAGGAGACGGTTGGGCGAGATGAGGCGGGCGGGGTACCATCAAGAGACGGACTAGGCGGGCGGTCGTGCGCGACGTGCGACACCTGCAGCGTGCAGTGCGACGGGAGGGAAGAATACGTGCATGATGATCATGGTAATAAATGTGTCAACTGAAGTAGGCCAGATTGGGCCGGGGTCCATAAGAATGATGCGGAAGGATCGGATGGATAGGACCAGATCTAGGATAGAAGAATATCGAAGGTGAACGAGGTGATCGTAGGCCGTAGCACCCGTAGCGTTGTCATGAGATACCCAGAAGATTTCGGACCTGTTCGCGGACTCTGCGCTCGAATTCGGGACGGTCGTCCCTGTATAGCTTGCAGCACTGGCGTGAGCGAGTTGATTCGCGGAAACGGCGCGAGCTGGCAGAAGCGGATGATGGTGTGACACGGCAAGATGACTCACCTCGATGTCCGCCCCCGACTCGATGTTCGGCTCGGCGAGCATACTCAACACGCTGAGCAGTACGCTTCGCACACCTTGCACGGGCGACCACCGCTCCGAGGCGGACTCGTAGCGGAGTGGGTCGTCACCTGGCGGATGGAGGATGGAGATGCACACGGCGCCGTTGGGGTAGACTGCAGTGAGCGACGGCGACACGGTATGCGGGGAGAGCTTGCGGAGATACGGTGGTATCCGACAGCATGCTCTCGGGCGGGTCATCCCGGGGTTCGAAGAGTGTAGAGCTTGCTTGACTTACTGTTCGGGTGAAGCAACGGCGGGTCAAAGGTCATTGTGAACGGGTTGAGCGGGTAATCGGCGGGCTGTCGTCAGCACTGCTCGGGCTGCACGTCCCATTCGCAGCGAAGCTCCGCCGATCAGTGCAGTCAAGGCTAGGCGGGACGCACGAAGACAAGCTTGGCCGCGAAAACGCCGCCTTCCTGTTTGTCAGCGGTCCATCACGAAATCCGGCTTCAGACCCAAGCGTCCACGACGGGGGCGCGAGCGGAGCATCGCAGGTCATGTCACTCACGTATGGGGTGTCCTCTGGACCCTGGATTAGCGCCTCCCACTCGAGCATGTTGTCCTCGGAGATGGGCCCGGCGGTGATTGTGTCTTGCAGCGGATCGGCCGTGAGGTCCTTGTACTCCTTCATCAGGCTGCGGCGTGAGCGCCTGTGGGTGGGGGACACAGTCAGAAGACGTACCGTCGGACGGCGGTCGATGACTGCGCGCGCGAGTTGTTCTGGTTGAACATGGTGTGCAAGTGGGGGATGGAGCAAGGATGGTGGACAAGGAGACCGGAAGACAGAGGAGAATCGCGAATCCGGCCATGACGAGTGACCGACCGGGCGGACAGGCCAGGTCGACGTGTCTTCGGTCTTGTTTGCGGGGTCTCCGGTCATATCGACTGCAGCCGGCTTTGGGGTCCGTTTTGGTGCATCAATCTGTTCTGCTACTGTGTACTACGGTTTGCCTTGATCGTCGGGCAGGGCAGGTGCACAGTAGGTGTGAAACGGACTCGGTCGTCATATAGCTGATGCATGTAATCTGGGTCATCTCGTTGCCATGTCTCAACAAGCCTCTTCTCTCTACAGATACAGTCCAGCGGGCTGGAGCATTAGCTTGGACCGCAAAGCATGGCACGTCAAGACGCACCGTGTTCTCGTCCTTCTGGTGCAGCACTCGTTCTCGCGCAGAAGTAAAGTCCTTCACGTCAGCTCAAGATACTCCGCCAGGCACAAAGATCACTCACCGCCTTGGTCACTCTCATGCGCCTCTCTCGCAAAGCCAAAAGACCAGCCTCGGCTGTTTGTCAGTACAGCTTGGATGAAGGGAAAGAACATCGACCCACTGCACACAGCCTTGATGTCTGCACCGGAAAGGTCGTCCTTGGTCATAACCAGCTCCTCCAGGTCGACATCGTCGGCAAGGGACATGCGTGAGGTGTGCAGCTTGAAGATATGTCGTTTCGTCTTGGTGTCCGGCAGCGGGAACTCTGGTCGTGAGCCTGAGACACTTGCTGTGATCATGCTAGCTCACCGATCTTTCGGTCTATGCGTCCGGGTCGGATCAGAGCGGGGTCAAGAGACTCGATCTGGCTATCAGCTCGTGCTCGCCCACCCGAAACCATCGCCACTCACCCTGTTGGTCGCCATGATGACCTTGACGTCTCCCCTAGTATCGAAACCATCCAGCTGGTTCAGCAGCTCCAACATCGTTCGCTGGATCTCCCGCTCTCCGCCCGACGTCGAGTCGTACCGCTTCGTTCCAACCGCATCGATCTCATCGATGAAGACGATACTCGGAGCGTTTTCCTCCGCCACCCTAAACAGCTCTCTGACGAGCTTCGGTCCGTCTCCCAGGTACTTCTGGATCAACTCCGATCCGACGATTCGCAAGAACGTCGCCGACGTCTGGTTCGCGACCGCCTTGGCCAGCAGCGTCTTCCCCGTTCCGGGCACTCCATACAGGATGACACCCTTGGGCGGCCGGATTCCCATTTCCTCGTAGAGCTCCGGGTGTGTCAATGGCAGTTCCACGCTCTCCTTGATCTCCTGAATCTGGGTCTCTAATCCACCGATATCCGCATAACTCTCCGTCGGCGCCTTGTCGAGCTTCATGACGGAGACCATTGGATCCGTGTCGTCCGCCAGCACACCGACGATGGCGTGGGTCTTGTGGTGCAGCAGGACTGAACAGCCGGGCTCGAGCATGTCTTTGTCGACGAATGACATGATCCCGACGTAATACTCCGATCCGGAGTTGATTGAGACGATGGCGTGGTCGTCGTCGATGATTTCCTCGAGAGACCCGACGCCCATCGGCGACCCACGCAGCTCGTCGACTTTAGTCCGGTCCGCGGCGGTCCGGTCCTCGCCAGAGTACGAGGCCTGGTTGGCGACAAACTCCTCCTCCATGAGGAGGTAATCCTTGATCCGCTCCATTTTGAGCATCTTCAGCTTGCAACGCGTCGTGGGAAAGACGGGAGGGAGACGGGATGCAGCATCGGGTCCGCGCTTCTTCTTCTTGCCGACTCGGGTGGGCACAGGCGGCTCCCACTTGGGCTTGTCGTTCTGAGGTGAGCTCAGCACAAGATACAGCTTGTTACAGGTGGACTCACCTTGTCCTTGCCTGGCGGCTTGCCGCCTTTGCCCGCTCCAGCGCCGGACGATGGTGCTTGTCCCTGTGGTCAGAGCGAGACTCTCCCAGTGCGTACGACATACCATATTGTTGTGTATATGTGGTTGAGAGGGTAAAAGCTGAGCAATGCAGCGAGCTAAGACTACTATGACGGAGGTGAGAGCGACGCGCATGCACCAGCACTCGAGCTGGAATTGATCCCGTCAGTCCGATGGAGATATGGCAGCTCTCCGACAGCGTCACCGTTGATTTTTGCCACCCGCTCTTGGGCTCTATGGTGACGTCCAAATACACACAACTCTCACACCTCAATCTTCGTCCTTTCATCGTCATCCTTGATCCAGTGGACACCCCATAATCAGCAGGCATGTTCGTCATCAAGTCCCGTAAGCTGCATTCTTTCCACCCCGTGTCTAAGCTGACAAGCAGTCCTGGGCAAGATGTGGGGCACGTCCATCACCCATTCCCACTCTCAATCACGGCTCACGTCACAGGCAACCCCGCCAATCCGGAGCTCATCCAGATCCCGGCGGGCCAGCTCTACCTCGTTAGGCCAAATAGTATCAAGGGATCTAGGGAGTGCATGTGAGTGCCGTGCACTGCTGTGCCAGCACTGCATGTGGCTGATAGCAGATTCCCCGATGCGGTTGCGACTGTTCGACGAACGGGCGTGGAATTCCAATACCAGTTGGTCATCACGAGGGCGTACGATGAGGGAGAGGAGGTTCTTTTGGACGAGGATGCAGAGAGTGAGATTGCTGGCTCTTATTGACTGGGTTCAAGCTAACGTCCAGCCGACGACGAGAGGGTGTATCTAATCGACGAGAGCTTGGAGTTCAGGTTCGGAAGCCTCGACGGGGATGCTACTTGCGCCTGGAAGGACCTCAGCGGAGATGACGGCGACCTTTGGGAGTTCGTCAGCAGCAAGGTCCGCCCAGGCGTCAACCATTACAAGCGCTAGTGCTGATACCAGACCGTTCCCAACCCCACGAACAGCCTGTTCGAGATCACCCTTCTGAACTGCATTTACGAGCGGGTGAGCTTACCCGTGCAACAGGCAATTTGAAACTTATGTCAGAAATACAGCAGGTCGCACGAAGAGGCGTCCGAGGAGGAATTGCAGGCGCTCAAGTACGACCCGGACTCCCCGACCACGCAGGACGGCGGGGCTTTAGTCGAGGGGGAAGCTGCCGAGGACCCATTCAAGGATGTGCCGGTCTTGTCCAAGACGCCGGCGGAGCTGTACCTGTTCGACACCGAGTCGGACATGTTCACCATCCAAGAGAAGGAGGTTCAGGTCGAGGTGGCTTCTAATGGCGATTTCGAGAGTGAGCCGGACCCTGGTCGAAGCACGCAGGAAGCTGATTGTAGCCTGGATCATCGTCCGAAACAATGCTACGCCATTCATCTCCATCCCCATCGACGATGAGATGAACGCCCGTTTCGACATGGTTAGCTATGCCAAACCGTCTCGTGAACGCGCAGCTGACAACAGAATAACCGCGCGTTCATGTTCACCTTCCGCGAAACGGAGGGTCTCCCAGGGATGACTTGGTGTCTCCGCTTCTCGGTTGAGCATTTCCCAGATTGGAAGGACAAGTTCACGATCTACCTTTGGGAGGGAAAGAACAAGGTCTCCTATGCGAAAGCCAAGGCGGATGAGCAGAAGTACATCCAGGCGGCATACGAGGATGAGGATGTCGAGATGAAGGGTGACGAGGAGGAAGAGCAGGCCCCAGAGGAAGAAGAGGAAGAGGAGGAAGAGAGTGAGCCGGAAGAGGATGAAGATGAGGAAGAGAGCGATACGGAGTCGTTCGGCAAGGGAGCGAAGAACGAGCAGCTGGCGGTCGGATACAAGAACGACCTGTCCTTCGTCGGGCGGGGCGATATGATCGGCGTCTTCGCGCACAAGAACGACAAGTTCAAGTTCAGGACGGCGATTGACCGGGTGAAGGATCTCGAGGGCAAGGCTTTCACGCCGAAAAAGGTGAGTAAAGTCTAAGGACTGGAGAAACGAGTCGCTGACGGTCAGATGATGCTTCACAATCAGGACGCGGACATGCTGATGCTTGACCCGAACCACGCCAACTCGGTCATGCGAATGGACCTGGAGTACGGAAAGGTGGTGGACGAATGGAAGGTGTCAGACGTGGTTGACGTGAACAACATCCTGCCCGAGTGCGTGTGTCGCCCGCTACAAACGAGATGTCGCTGATCAACAGCTCAAAGTTCGCGCAAATGAACCCGCAGCAAACGTTCATCGGTCACTGTAAGATGATTGTCGCTTGTCGTTAATCGCTAGCTGACGACAGCCCACAACGGTCTCTTCCGTATCGACCCGCGAGTGAACGGGAACAAACTGGTCGAGAGCCAGTTCAAGCAGTACGCCACGAAGAACGACTTTTCGGCTGCTGCTACGACCGAGTCGGGCAAGTTGGCTGTGGCGAGTAACAAGGGTGATATCCGACTATTTGACTCCATTGGCAAGAATGCCAAGGTGAGTTGCGCCGATTTCGAACTCGGTCTCGCAGTTGATTTCAGACCGCATTGCCAGCTTTAGGTGACCCGATTATCGGCGTTGACGTATCGGCCGATGGGCGCTGGCTCGTGGCGACGTGCAAGACGTACTTGCTGCTCATCGACTTGCTTATTGGGGACGGACGATACAAGGGCTCGCTTGGTTTTGACCGGTCTTTCCCAGCCGACAGCAAACCAATCCCGCGAAGGTTGCAGCTCAGGCCGGAGCATACGGCATATATGACGTCTCCCGTGTCGTTCACGCCTGCGAGGTGAGCTCACTGCTGCAATCTGACCGTAGACTGAGCTCACAACAGGTTCAACACGGGCCTAAACGAGACGGAGAAGACCATCGTCACGTCGACGGGCAACTACGTTGTCACCTGGAACTTGAGGAGATTGAAGCAGGGCCGAGTGGACGACTACCAGATCAAGGTGCGTTTGGCAGCTGCTGTGCTTCAAGATGTGGAGTTGATGTGTAGCAATACGACTCCCGCGTCGTCGCCGACAACTTCAAGTTCGGTGCGGATAGAAACATTATCGTCGCCCTTGAGCACAACGTGGTCATGGCGAACAAGAAGGAGCTCGCCAAAGTGAGCACCTCTGGACCCGTCTTGAGGGGCAACATAGCTGATTTACAGCCAACGCGTACGTCTCTGGCGCCGCCCCGGCCGTCCATCTCGACGCCCACAAGGCGGATAAAGCAGTCTCACAGCGACATTGTCGACAGTCCGTACTAGGGTGTCGGCCGTATCCGGTGGTAGCCGAAGGGTTTCAGGTGGTCGTGGGGATGCAGGGCGTTTATTAGGGTTTATTGAGCTGTTCGTGCCCCGGGCGAGGGGTTAATGATTTATATCGTGTATGTAATCCAGTATGCCTTCGTGATACGACGTGATGCGGCTATGATGATCCAGAGCCGCCTAACGAGAAAGTCCAACCTTCGACTGGCGGGGCAGGGACAAGCGGACATGTACGCAGTCTCCGCGAATGTGCGTCACTAGCTGTTTATGTGCCCAGATCACTCATCATACTGCACCACCTCTAACGTCCTTTCGCTCTCTCAAGAGGTCAAACACAGATGCCCGACTCATTCCCACATGTCAATGTTAAGTCACTGCTCGTCGCGCAGCTCCGAGATGAGCTCGACAAGCGCGGTCTCGACACGACGGGCTTGAAGAAGGACGTAAGTTGGCTGGATTGTCGCTGTCTGCTGCTGTGACCGAGCTGAGTCCAGCTGGCGGACCGACTGCAGAAGGCGCAAGACCTAGATGCTAGCGGGGGCACTGAAGCTGCGCCTCTGCTTGACAGTACGAAAAACGAAGCTCTTCCGCCGAAGGAGATCATCGCTGCTGCAGACGGGGCCGATGCCGTCCGGTCCAAGAATCCCCTCGAGACGCCGGCGACCGACGATGTCGAGACTACGAGGGCGAGTGACGCGGGAGAGAGGGAAGAAGGGGTGGGACGTTCGATGGTAGAGGGCGCAGAGGAGACGGCCAAGGAGGTACAGGAAAAGGCGGACGCCGCGGCCAAGGAAGCAAAGGAAGAGGGGGATGATGTCGTCCCGAAGGTGTTCGACGAGGAGGTGGCCGAGGTGATCCGCCGAGAGGAGATCAAGGAGCAGATGGACATTACGCCCTCCCCAGTGAGAGCTATCTCACCTGCGCCGCCTTCGGGGCCGGTCTCGGAAGAAGGTTCGCGGCGTTCTCCACCGGGCCCGTCAACGGATCGCCCGCAGACGCCGCCGGTGCGTGAGGAAACCCCACCTCGAGCGGAGACGACCAAGAGAGGACGAGAAGATACGGGAGCTCAGGACGGTGAGGACGAATCCGGGCCGTCCAAGCGGCACAGACCCACGACGACATACGATACTCCGCTCCCCGAGTCGCTATCACACCTATTGCATCCGCCCACGAACGTCCTTTACATCTCGAACCTCAAGCGGCCATTCACCGTCGGAGCATTGCATGACCACCTCGACCTTCCTGCCGACGTTTCTGACGACACATCCTCATCCCTGCCGCCGCCCAAAGGCCCCTTTGCAAGCGACGAGTACCCCGGCATATGGGTCTCAGGCGTCAAGACGCACGCATACGCCATCTTCCCCTCGACTTCTCTCGGCCTTGCTGCCGCCGAACGGATCGAGGGCGAGACATGGCCGGATGGCACAGGCGGAGCATTGCACGTCGAGTTCATCCCGGCCGATCGAGTGCGTGAGCTCGTCGAACGGGAAGAGGCGGCGTGGGCGAACGGGAGGCAGAAGTTATCCCTCGCGATCGAGAAGACGGCATCGGGATTCGGCTTCGCCCTCAACGGCGGAGGATCGCTGGGGCCGAGAGCCGGCGCAGTCGCAAATGGCCGCCCGCCGCCATTTGGCGGTGTGACAGGGGTGGGACGGGCAGCGCCCGGTTCGGGTGCCGGAGCGGGATTTGAGGGCGGCTACCGGGATAGACGGTTATCGGGAGGCAGAGCACCGCTGGGCGCGCCATCTGGACCGAGTGGGATGAGAACGGGAGCGAATGGGTACTCGCCTGTCGTGCTGGAGCGTGGAGGCAGGTCGACAGGCTACGGCCGCGATGGACCCATCCGTGGTGGTTTCGTCGGTGTGAATAGCGGGCCCGGCTTGAAGAGGACCAGTGCGCGGCCTAGTCTGACGTATCGCGAGGGGCCGGCTGCGGCGGGGAGGCGGTAGCCGGGTATTTCAAGGGCGCCGCCTTCTGGTGCACGGACGGGCAGCAAGCGGGGCCTGGAAATAGCAAAGGCCCGTGCCCGGCTGGGATCGCAGAACCCGCCTTCTCGTGACCATGGATGCATACTTTACACGCATTGCGCCGAAATGACGGCTCATCGAACCGAGATACTGTGACAGATCACACCATACAACACCAGCCATTGAATCTTACATAGCACCCCACGCTGTGCCCTTTTCCTCGAGTCAGGGGTCGATCGTGCTCTGATTCATATGGGAGATACTGGGCTTGACCGCAGCGGACGACCGACCCATACTGCATGGGCTGCCCCGAGGTCATACAGGTCGTGGGGCTGCCCCCTTCCGAGTTCTGGGCCTTCAGCCAAGCCTCCTTCTTCAACCAAGCGTCCTTCTTCTTCTTTGACTAGGGTCCACAATCCTCCTGCGAGCGCATGCACGACTTCCGAAAATCCCAGCGACTACGCCCGTCCTGGATGGTTTCGGAGTGACCCGGTCCCAAGAGGCCGCCCATATATGCAACGCCCCCAGGTACCAGAGGAAGGGCAAGAACGGACCTTTCGATTCGCCCTTCATAAGTAGGGCTCCCCCCTCTGTGCTCCACCCTCCCAGTGTGGTGCCGTACAGCACGAGCAGCAAGGGACCCATCTTTGACAGTAGGAGCCAGACCGTAAGCATTTGCACTTGGTGGTGATTCGCCACCCAGTGGAGTGGCGAGATTCGCGTGGCCGCCAGGTGGGTGGGTTCACGGGGACACGCCCCTTGCAGCCGACTGGCATACTGGCCGGGACGCGCCGTTGTGTATCGACCTGCGGGCAAGCAAGGGACCGATCATAGAGGTCTTTAGTGCAAGTAACAACTGTGGTCCCTCGTGAGGTTCCGTTGGACGCGCGCCCTGGGCGGCAAGTTCAGGGCGTACGGCGCGTTGGCTCTCTCCAGTGCTGCAGGTGGATTCCACCGCAAAACATGGGCTCGTAAGCTGGAGACGGCAGCCTCTGAAGCGTCGTCCTACGCGCTGGACACGCGGGACGCAATCTTGGGGCGGATGCAGTGACAGTGTACCGCGATAAACGAAATCAAATGCATGCTCCCCTTGACACGTGGACCACTCGTCCGCTCATTATGCACACTCACAATGGTTTCCGTGCTCAGACGATCACCCAGTCGCTCCTCTCGAGATCAGCCTCAGGAGCATCTCGTTTCTTGGTAGAGTTGACGTCATTGCTCGGCAAAGAAGGCTGTGTGGCTTGCGCGGGGGAAAGGACGAGCCAGTCATCTTCTAACGAAGTCGCTCCAACGGTGGCCTCCACCTCAGGCTCGGTTCTTGGGGTGGGAGGCCGCTCATTGATCAAAGGCCTGGCGTCGGGCTCGACAGGGGTTGCAGTACCACACGCGTCGAACTCCCAGTCGCCGACCTCGTCCCTCGAGTCTTGCTGGCAGAGCGAGGAATTGGGCTCACCGCCCGGTAGTGCAACCATGGGTGTAGCTTTCTCCTGAGCCGAGGAGCAGGAGTGGCAGTGACCATTGCGAAACTTCCAGGTCTTCATCGGTCCTCTGATGCGTCGCTGCTGCGGCGGCGGCCTGAAACTCCATTGCTTTGTATTGCGGCTGGACGCTGACTGTCAGCTAGGCTATACAGCTTCGACAGAGAGGGAGGCAATGCCCACGGTAAACCTGGTTCCCAGGACCCAGGAAGGCTTGACCGCTTTTTTCGTCGCATTGGCGGGTCAACTCCCATCAATATCATATTTTACCGGGTGGCTCGGAACACTCACCCACGTACAGCCTCCGCTTTGAAGAATCGTGTCATCGCTGGGGCGGTTGTACGTTCCTGCCCACACTGGTGCTTGGAACGTTGGTATTGAGTGTGTCACCAACCGGGTGCCCGTGGGAGCAGCGAGGTCGGTGCTTGGCACGCCACCCGAACTTGCAGAGCGAGTGCCCGTCATGGACGGCTTTGCTGAAGCAGTGGAGACTGATTCAGTATTCATTGGTGGCTGAAGATCGGATGCTCAGGGTGTACGAAGCTTAAAGAGGAAGGGGGATGCTGGGGACGAATCGTGAGACTGTGGGCAAGGTGTCTCTGCTTTATTCTGAGGGGTGCTGTGAGGCTCGCTAGCGAGTCGAGAAAGGACGGATGTTCACCGCACAGCCCTGCCTTCCCCCGTCCTCCCCATATGTGGCAATCATGAGTGGTGCAACACGAAGGCTTTAGAGTTATGGACATTACATATGTGGCCTGTCTCTGCCTTCACAAGTCGGTCGCGGTGGAGCGCCACACCACGTGGAAAGGAAGGAGGCTCACCCGCTCCACAACCCTGCTTTCCCCGGTCTCCACCCTCCTCTGGCCGTCATGTTTGGAGGACATGAATGTCATGAGGGCTAAAACGGTGCATATTTGGAATTGCGCATACCTTGAAGCGAACGAAAGAAGGCCGAAGCGTACTGTACTGACTGATGTCTGACCGCTCGTGAGACAGATGGAGTACCTCCCACGGATCGGAGGGGGGCCGGAACTGCGAGAGGGTTCAAGCGAGGAGGCCAGTCGGGAGACACGGCAACTCGTATTAGTCCTCATGTCCCATCTGTTTATGTCACTCGTGGATCTCCAGTGCGTCACAGCTTGCAGGTACTCTCATGCGCTATCGCCGGATTCAGACATTCTGATTCGGTCTCGGAAAAACGCCCTCGGCTCGCATCCAGGTAATCTCCATGTTGCAAGTCTACAAGACATGACCTACGGTACCCGTGAGCACGGCGGAGCATGCCGAGTCCGCTCAGCAGTCATTCCGTCGCCACCCCGCTCCCCGCCTCAGTCAAGTCCCCTCCGCCGCTTCACACCGAGCTCCCCTCTCGTGCTGACACCCTTGATCGCTCTCGTGAAGTCGACGTTCTGGCTCTTGGGCTGTATTTCCTCCGTCCCAGTGTGGCCTTTCGACCTAGCCGGTAACCTCGCGTTCTTCCGTGTCAGAAAGCGGACCCGTGATTACCATGATCTCACTGCACAGATGGGACATACAACTCGCTGCATTTTGGCAGGCAATCACTCCCGTCTGCCGACGGCAAGGCGATTATTCCTGTTTACCGAGTAGATGCACTACAACCGCCCCCTTCTCGCCCGCCATCTTCCCCTCCGGTCCCTTCTCGTACTTGCCCTCGTCAGGTCGTTGTCTCTGAATCGCGTCGTTATCTACCAATCTACCTCGCAAGAAAGAGTCGGAAAGGCTATGTATCGTTTCGAGGTCGGATAGCGCTACTGTTGGTGACGATGGAGCCAGCAGGGGGAAGTCGGAGAAACTCTGGTCTGGCTGGTCAGCTCCATCCGACGTCGGCCCCTGCACGCACGATTGGAGCCGAGGAGGGTCAGCAGGGTCCCGTTGACCTCCTTCGTCATCTTCAACAGGCGCTTGAAGTGCGTGTCCCATATAGTGAAGCCCGGCGAGTTGATGACTAGTATTGGTGGAAGTGTTTCGGGTGCATTTGGGGGAGGTGCCGAAGCGGTAGGCAGGGGGATTGGCTCAAGCCATGGGTCGAGAGCTATTGCTCGGTTGATAGGTAGGGGAGTGTATTTGTTGTCCGGTATTTTGGTATGCAAGAGGTGCAGCTGTGATGAGCTCCGATCGACGAATGAATCAGTGCTAGCTCACCACTGTTCCCGCGCCGAACGAGTGACCGGTCAACTGCACCTGACTCATGTCTACCTGGTCCCGCAGCGATCCCGCCCATTGTTGTCTCAACGCCGCATCTATCGGCTCCAGGATCGCTTCAGAGCTATCTCCCTGGACCACCCTCCCGAAAGATTGATACGCCTCGTACACCTCCCTCACCCTCATCTCCAGCTGCAATGTCCTGAACCTTTCCAGTGAGCCCTTCTCATCGCCCTCCCATGCGATTTCGTCCTTCTTGATGTATCCCAACACCCTTTGCTCCTGCTTTGTGGGTGTCGTGCGGCCGTTTACGGGAGGTGCAGGCGGTAATGTTACCGCCGGGGCCGAGCCATCTCTATGTTCGACCGCCAGCACCACGTATCCCTGCGACGCGAGAGCCGAGCAGTATTGAGTGTATGTATGCCGCGTTCCCGCCAGGCCATGCGAAAAGATGACGAGAGGGTGCTTCGAAGACGAGCCCGTTGCTTTTGCAAGCGGGGCGTACGCGTATGCCGGGAATTTCAGTCGGCCCACGACAAACTTGAGCGCCTTGACTGCATCGTCAGTTTGCCAGGACTTGCGTCCGTCAGGATAGCGCACATATCCAGCTCAGCCCCTTCTTGCCCAGGAAGCGCTCATAGCCCCGCACCATCTCGTTCGCCGGCTCCGGAAACCAAGTCACGCCCAGCTTCCTCCCGGCAGGCTCGCAGGGATAAAACACCGCATATCCGACCTGCTCGACGCTCAAGGCCGGCTGACCGGTGAGGGTGTTGATTGGCTGAGCAGTCGTATAGGGTACAAGCGGTGGTGTACGTATATAGGCGTACCCGACGTTTTTGTATGGGCCGGGTGTCGCAGCTGGCAATGAGCCAGTGACAATCGGCGATCGGATCATTGGGCTTGTTGAGCTGTTGTTATATGTCAAGAAGGCGAGAGTGAGCGCCGGGAGGGTGATGAGGACGATGAGAGGCTTAGACCGAAGCAGGAGATAGACATGAGCAAGAGGTTTGCGGAGATGAAGGAAGGGCGACGTCAGCATCGATGAGGGGAGGAGGAGGAAAATGGGTGATGATGACGATCGATGGCTGATCGACCCGAAACGTTTCAGATGAGCTCCGGCTCAGCTCCGAACCGTAGCCGGACTTGCGACAGGGCCTCGAGCATCGAGCGATGCGTTCCCCAGGAGCAGTTGCTTGCATGTGAGTGTGCTACATGTAGTGTAACTACACTGGCAAAGCCGGAGTGAATGATCGAGCAATGGTTCTAGTTCAACAGGCTGTTTGACTGCCAATCTGTGGTCTCTGCGGGAAATCTCGAGCAGTCAGCGCACAGACACCCCCGTTCCCCTCGGCACACGTCAACTGGACGCTACATCTACGACGCCGTCCCTCTCCCGACCTGGTTGCACTTCACCTTCCACTGCATCTTGTACAACTAGCCGGCTACTCTTCTAACTCAATCAAAATGGTTGCCAACAACCTTCTCCAACCGGACGAGTTCGTCATGTAGGTCTCCCTCCCATCTGCTTAAAGCAGACGGCCCACACCAGGTACCCCCTCGACAATTACAAGATGACGTGAGTTGAGCACTCTCCTACTTGAGCACGCCTCGTCGTTCTTCCCTCGATCGCGGTAAAGATCGATCACCTGACGTTCCCCGCAAGGCCTGTCCACTCGCGTCTTCACTAGCTCACCTCCCAGCGAACGCGAAGCGCAGCCGGAGGAAGACAACTCCGTCCCCGGTCGTATCTCTCGCCTCGAGATCCAATACAAGGAATCCGGTATCAGACGCTCCGTTGATGCCGTCATGGTCGTTCAGGTAAGCTGGGACCTCCTGGGCGAATGGGGATGCTAATGAGCAGGTTCGAGGCTTCCCCCATATCCTCGTCCTACAAGTCGCCAACGCCTTCTACAAGCTGTGAGAACATTCAGCCATGACGCCGTGCTTCTTGGTTGGGAAGCTGATCCCACCCAGGCCGGGCGGATATCTCGATCCGTCCGAAACTGATGCCGCCGGCCTCGTCACCAGACTCGACGAGCAGTTGGGCATTCCAAAGGAGCACGACGGCCTCGGCAACCAGTACCATAAGGGTGGGAATCTCTCGTGGTACGTCAAGGACTGTCTATCGGTCTGGTGGCGCCCCAACTTCGACACCTTCTATGTGAGCGTTCTCCTGCCGCTCATGAGGCTTGTCCTCTCCAGAAGCTCACCAAAGTACCCCTACCTCCCGCCGCACGTCAGCGAGCCCAAGGAGATCAAGAAGCTGTACCTTGTTGAGCTACCCCCAAACAGTACGTCAACTACACCCGCAGTCAAAGATGCTCATACTGCAGAGACCTTTGCCGTCCCGGCGAACATGAAGCTTCTCGCCATCCCGCTGATGGAGTTCTACGACAATGCTGCGCGATACGGGCCTCAATTTGCGGGTCTTCCTTACGTCCTCGGCAGGTGAGCTGCCATCGCCGAGACTGGTCGTCAAGATGACACTCAGGTACTGGTTACCCGCACACCAGAAGGCGGCCGACCTGGCGATGGAACACACCGATTACGAGCACCATTTTTAGGCGAGGACGACGATGCGCCAAGACCCCTGCCAGGGCATGTCCCGCCCTTACTCTGGATCGCCCTCCTGTACATTAACCCGGGCCGAGCTTAGGTAATTCAGCTGCAGCTCCTTCATGTACCTCTCATGCAGCATTCGAAGTTCAGTGCGCGTCTCAGGGTTCCGGAAGTCGTGATCGCATATGCCACAATGCCACCGCGAATTGAGGTACAATGCCGGCTGGTGGAGGTCGTCCGTCCTCTTGGTCGACTATTGACGATGATCAAGCTTACACTCATCTCTCATCACGTACGACCAACATCATGGCACGACCCCTCGACTTCATCCCGAAGCACAACCAGCCCTTCACGCTGGAGCAGGCGATGCTGTTGGAGATCGACATACTCGTCGCCGGTAAGTCATGTCGAGCGCTTACGACCCGATTGCGTAGCGGCTTGGGTTGCCGTCCCCGCGAAAGATCATTTGAGGCTACATCGTTGCGGGGCATTGTAGCTGACGTGCAGAGATCAGCCGGCTAAACAACTCGATAGCTCATCTGGAACGGACGCAAGAAGAGCTGCTGCAGTTCATGAGCGATGACCCGGACGGGGACGAGGACGGCGAGATTGGCAGAGCGAAAGAGGAGAACGATCAAGTCATGTGCGTGCGCAGCTCGCTCTATCTTCTCACCACCTTGATGCCGGTCTAGCCCTTTGGCAGAGCGAGCGAGCAGCGCTGACGGCAGATCAAGTCAACGCGAACGGATAACGCTGATCAAGATCGCGCTCATGAACAAGATCGGCGAAGGGGGTATCAAGCACTATGGACTGGATACGAACACGTCTCCTGCTCCTCCTGCACCGGCAACAACCACAACCTCCACGTCAGAACCGAGCCAAGCGGGCTCGACGGCCGTTCCGCCATCAGCTGCGGCCACCACAACAACCAGCGATTCAAGCCAGGCACCCGCAGCCCCTTCTCATCCCGCCGACCCCGCCGACTCCGGTCTGTATCTGTAGATCTGCATACGAGGTCCCGTCGTAATGTACTATGTATAACAGTGACGCTCACGCCCAGAGGGGAGCAGTGTGAGTCGGGCAGTCTACAAACAAACATAGTCCATACCGCTCTCGTCAGTGCACATCCGTCCGTCCACGCAGCCCATCGTCTCTCCCGCTCATCTGTCTTGACACTTCTGACACGTCCGCCTCTACTCGTCGCTCTTACTCCGCTTACTCCTCTCGCGGCCCATCTCCTCGCCGCCCACTGCGATCTCCCCGCCCATCCGGATTGCATCTTCCTCGCGCTTCCGTTTGCTCTGGCTCCCGCTTGGCGCGACGCCCGTGAGCAGCTTGTCCGCGTCGTCGCTCGTAAAGTTGATAAACGTCGCTTCGCCCCATGAGAACCCGCCTGATGCTGCCGGCTGGCGTTTCTTGCCAGATGGGGAGCGTTTCGCTGGAGACGCCGAGACTTTCCGGGCTCTCATGGGCGAGACGGGTAATCGCGCGATGGGCCGAGAATTGGAGCCGGGAGCGGGATGAGGGGGTGGGTGGACGCGGACAAGCTGCTCACGGGCGTCGCGCCAAGCGGGAGCCAGAGCAAACGGAAGCGCGAGGAAGATGC